>WYDF02302455.1:0-15500 GCA_009867245.2 Adranes taylori
CGACTTAACGGATTACACTCGCCGAAATCGAAATGTCTATATATATATATATATATATATATATATATATATATATATAATATGTAAGTATACAAAATGTATACAAGTTATCATTTCTTGTACTCGTATTAAATATAAAAATTCGACTAATTATAAGTACAATATTTACAATATTAAAAAATGTTACCAACATACGACGAGATTTCGTTTCGACTTATTTGCGTATTCATCAGGCAAGTGCATGTAACTGTTTCAATCTAATGGTACATTGTGAAAAAATCGAATTGGACTTCTGGTTTTTTCTGGTTAAGCCACTGGTTTAACCACAAGACTGCCGTGTTCAGTCTGTAGGTGCTTAAAAGCGTGTATTTTTATCTTTGTACCGTTAAAAAACTATTTTGTTACTAAAAATTCCAATATCTCTAATTAATGACAAGTTGGTTGGATTTACTAGTAAATACTATCTAAGTATAGAAAATGTATACAATCCATGATTTCTTGTTGTATGAAATGTTAAAATTTGACATTAAATCTACTCAGTACAATAGATTATATTTGTTCACACCGTATAAATCTCATTATTCAAATTTGTGAGAACTGAATATTAATTGCAAAATTGAAAAATTGAAAAATGTTATCTACTTGCGACGACTTCTAGTTTCGACGTATTTGCGTACTCATCAAGTAAGTGCATGTAACAGTTTCAATCTAATGGTACATTGTAAAAAATTCACAATGGACTTAAAACTTCTGGTTGCCGTGTTAAACCACAAGTCTGCAGTGTTCAGTCTATAGTCACTTAAACGCGTATTTTTATCATTGTACCGTTAAAAAACAGTTTTGTTAGTAAAAATTCCAATATCTGCAATTGATGGCAAATTGGAATAATGAGATTTATTCGGTGTGAACAAATGTAAGCTATTGTAATATAGCTAAATATTGTAATTAGGAGATTTAAAGTCGATTATATATATATATATATATATATATATATATTACTTTTTTGTTTTGTAAAACGCTTTGTATTTAGCACTTAGCACTTTTCTATACTCCGAGCTGCAATTATTGTAGATGCTAGTGAATTTTCCTTATTTCTGTTGTTTGACCTTAAATGTCCAGCATAATATGATTATATTCTACATTTTGATCAATATTTTCAGTTCGCGTAGAAACGAATCTCTACATAACGGTCATGAAACGGTCTGTTCTTACTCATATAGTTTGGCGAGACAGTCCGGCACCGACAGCATGTATTTCTCTTTGTGCATTGTTTTCGTACTCTTGCGACCTTGAAAATTTAGACGAATTTACTTACTCATTTCCTACTATATATCTGCATTAAGTATGGAAAGTTATAATTCAACCTTTCATTAGATGCAGGTTTTTTTTTTCACATTTACAGTTAGTATAAAATAACACTAGGATACGAAATTATTTTTTTCCAACACACAAGGAAAAATTCTTGCTTCCAATATAATCAACTGAATAGAATAAATTAATTCAGGATTACATCTGTAAGGTGTTTGCCGACTAAAATGTGGTGCCTGGGCATCTTGTTTGCTGTACAAAGTATCATAGTTTCCTCCGCTGTTTTTTGTATGTTAGATGATTACAATTTTTAAATTCATATTATTTTGAAAAATTGTATATTGATGATTAGGAAGTATAAGAATCAAAATGTAAATTTGAGGCAGGATGGACATATGTTTCTGATATAGTAGTAGCTGTCATTATAAGCTCAAGATATCAAACACCGAATTATGAGTTCGGCGTTTTACCATTGCGCTATGTCTCTGACGTAAATTAATTTCTAAAATTTTCCTTATATATTAGAAGTGTATACAAGTTACATATATTAAACACAATGTATCAATTGTAGTGATAGTGATAGCCTGCGCCTATAATGAATGGGTGCTGACGTCAGCTAATGCTATGCCAGAAACACGTGTCCACCCACCCTGCCTCAATTTTTAAATTGACTTTGAAACTTCCTAATCATCAATATGCAATTTTTAGAAATGATAATGCCCCTATCTATTCAAAATTTGGTTGCACTGCTAGAACTAAATACTTTTACATTTTTCATACAAATTTTTGTTCACACATATTTCTAGCGCGCTTAGAGCTACTATTATTACTTTTCAAGAACTTTGATAAAGTGCAATGCCACCACGTCTAAATTCGAAACATTTTGTGCACATCTCAGAAACCACAGTATCCTTGACAAAAATATGAGGATAATTCTTTTTCTGAAAAATTATTTAACCTATATAAAGATTGCTTTTCAACATTTTAGGGAAGATACTAGCACGGAAACAGAATTTTTCTAGGTGGTTAAAAAAGTCAATAGATAAGAAATAAGTTGCGTTGGACGCCTTCTTTGATATGATGGAGTCTCCGACAAAACCTCTTCGGGCTACCCACAGGGCGAGTTTTATCCTTGCTATTGTGGTGCCTTGTAGTGGACAAGCTTTTGCACAGTGTGGAACAGCAAGGTTTTTACACCGTTGGGTACGCGGGTGATATTGTTAGCATAACCTAAGGCAAATTCAATTCAACTGTTAGGAACCTTATGCCAGAGGCTCTTGATGTGGTTGATAAATGGACAATGAACAAGGGCATAAAAATTAGCCCTCAGAATATTTGGACTTAGGCAGTATAGACTCAAATATTGTTGTAGAAGGAAGTAAAGTACCTTGGAGTAATACTCGATTCTACAATTTTGTGGAACCTGCAAATTAATAGAATAGTAGGCAGAATGGTTACAATGTTTGCAGTTATAAGACGTTTATATGGAAAAATATAGGGGCTAAAGCCTTACTTGTTGGTTTACTCGATTAATAGGCCATCCATAACTTACGGAGCTCTGGTCTGGTGGAAATAGACACTCCAACATAAGACAAGGCAAAGACTCCTCCATACAGAGAACTGTGTACTTTGGTATGAAAGGGGCTATGAAAACGACCCCAACGGTGGCACTTGAATTGCTGCTAGATCTTCCGCTCTTACATACAAGTAGAGGCGGAAGTCACACTCCATCGGCTATAAATTAACAAACCGAATTTAGCAAAGAAATTGGAAGCTAATCTTACAGGAGATGAAATATTTGAAATGGAATCGGAATTATCTCCAGTCTACAATATATACAGATACTATGAGGTCATCAAAACCTCAGGTTTATGGAGAGAAGACGCTGCTAGCTATCTTTCCGAAATCTGCGTTAATCTGGTTCACAGACGGTTCAAAGGCTTCTGGAAATTGGGGAGCAGAGTTCTACATTAAACAACCGAAATGCAAAATGTCCTGCTTTTAGGCGAATTTTCACAATCTTTTAGGTCGAAATAGATGGTAACCTCCATTGCGTAGAGGAAAATATAAAAACAAAATTCGAGGGTTATCCAGATAGTAACTTACGTTTTGGAATAAAAAAAACCCAAGTGAAAAGAAATATTTTTTATTATTTAGATCCGCAAGATCTTGACTGTGCGGCGGATGATCAAACACCTCCCGTCCAAAATGATCCAAGAGTAATCGAGTGCGATTGGCCGTGTGCGGGCGGGTGTTTCATGAATAAACAAAACCTTGTAATTCAATTTTCCCCGACATTTTTTTTGAATCGCTCTTCTTAACTTTTTCAGTGTTTCACAATATCACTTAGAGTTCATTGCTGAACCAGGTTCGAGGAAATCCACCAGAAGCACACCCGGCCTTTCCCAAAAAGCGGTCGCCATGATCTTTCTTGATGAACAAGTTTGCAAACATTTCCTTGGTTTTTATGGGAGAACTTGTGTGTCCCCACTACATCGACTGTTTTTTGGTCTCACAAGATACATGTTTTACCCAAGTCTCATCCTCAGTTACGACACGATCGAGAAGTGAGTCATCATCTTTCTCGTAGGCCTCGAGAAATGTCAGCGATGCTGCCATGTGCTGTTTTTTGTGGTCTGCTGACAAGTTTTTCGGCATCCATCTGGCACAAAATTTATGGTAGTCAAGCTTTCCCGTCACAATATCTTACAAAAAACTTCGTGAAATTGGAGGATACTCAAGTATTGTACAGCGGCGATTTTCACGAATCCTTTCATTGATTTTCGTCACCAGTTCATCAGTCACAATGGTCGGTCGGCTACTTCGCTCTTCATCGTGAACATTAGTGCGGCCATTTTGAAACTTAATGGACCAATGCCGAACTCCGCCTTGCCTCATTACGTTGTTTCCGTACACCCTACAGAGTTTCCGACAAATTTCAACTGATTTGTGGTTTTCCGCCAACAAAAACCTCATCACCGAACGCACCTCGCACTTCGCGGAATTATCTATTGCTGAACACAGTTTAAAAATTCATGGTGAACAAAGCAGAAGCAGCACAAACCACGCGCTACAACATTAGATGCTTACTCCGTGAAGGTACGCTCTGACACTAAGGTGGTGCCGCTAGCCCCGCCCCTCGCCTTGCCACGCCAAAACGTATGTTACTACTGGATAGCCCTTGTATAACAAACAACGCAGTTTTTTAGAATTCTTATAGATAATCCCTCCTGATTCATTCTAATTCATCCGCTACTAATAGAGATGGATCAGAGGGAATTAATAAAAAGTATTGTTACATTATTATAATTGTGGTGATGCGTCAACACTTTATAATGGTTGACATAGGATTCTCATTAATCCAATTAATTAATAATTGCAATAAGCAATTCCTTAATAAATCATAAATTAAATGAGAAATCCTCTAACAATATTTCCAAATTGACTAAACTAATTCATCAAAGAAATATAATATACAATTAAATATAATGTAATATACAACGTAACCAATCAACCAATCAACTAATCAATATTATAACAAATTATTTAAATGAAGAAAAATATTAAGTATCCAATATAATCGTAATACGTTAAAATATAAAAAAACACCAGAAGAAACGTTAAGATCACACCTACCGAGAAACCTACACATCTAAACATCAAACAGATTTCGCTGAAACGAGTAAGATGCGGCATATGTCGTGTCAAAGCTTTGATGCTCACCGCTGGTCGTAAAATGACAGCGGAACTCATTGATACGAACTCATATAATATACGAGATTTTTTTACCTCTCCAAAGTGGGTAACGACTTTTCTTTTTTTTATCATTTTGAAATAACATTTTTAACTATTTCATTTGTCGGTGAATATTTGTTTGACGAGAATCACATCCAGTTTTTCATCCACCACATTTTCTGAATGACGGGTAAGCTTTTTACCCTTTTGCCTTTCAACAAATCTGATTGGATATTAGTTTAACGTATTTTTGAAGAAGGCGTTTTCTATACGATACTTTGAAAGTTTGACCGCATTAAGCTACCATGTCCACCGCTGGAGTGACTCACCACAATTTAGAAATCACCACTACTTGCATTTCACTACAAAACCGTCAACAAAATAATGCAAATCCTTAAATTTTCTGAACGTATCAGGAAGAAACTTTTGATTGATCGAAAGTATAACCTTCCTAAAAATGTTATAGCAGATTTTTCTTTCCAACTCCATCTTTTTTGCGGCAGACGCCATAGAAATCCGTCCGATTAGGTAATACGCCACAGCTCAACGGATCCATCAGGAGCAGCTTCATTTCCCAGAATATTCGCATAAAAGGAGCTATCCTGGCCAGTGATACTCAGGCGCAATTTTTGAGTTGTTGTCTTTGGATGGCTATGAGAACCTAATTAGTACGATTACGTCCAAAGCTTTAATTCTGAAATATGATCTCGTTAATTTCTTTTGGGAAGTGAGAATTCTCGCAGCCAGTATTGATCTGATCTTATAGCGCTATAGTAAAATTTCAAATATTCAAACAATATAGTGAATCTACGAAAAAATATAAGTAAATAGAAATTATACAAAATACAATTCAACTAGAAAATAAATCAAAAAGGTTAAGTATCCGTTGACACATCTTCTGCTGAATCTTTCGATTCCCAAATAATTATCACTTTCTTCTACTCGTATTCTCATACTATTTTCCCATTATCCTTGACATCGATGAAAGATATAGAGAGTAACGCGAGAAGAAGACGTTACCTAGGAAGCACCGACCATTGGAGAGTACAAGGACATCACCCACGCCAGTTAGAGGTCAAATTCATTCCGTCAACGCAAATTATTAGTCAATATTCAATATAATTATTCATCAACAAAAGGCCTATTATCATAACGTTTCAATACATTTCTAGGCCTGTGCGCATACCTACGAAAATCCTACCACAACAGCGCATCTATGAAGTTCTACATCTGCCAATGCTCGGTTCGACCTTGCTCGGTTCCACGTATTATTCAACCGAGCTTGATTTATTTAATCCAGTCAACATCGACAGTTACAACTTCAACGCCGTTGGTACAGAAGAGAAGTTTCATTCCAGAACCGTACTCATAGCTGAAGAAAACTAATATAATAAAATACGAAAATCATATTTAGTGCGTCACTCTTTATTTGCTTTATTTTTTTAAATGGAAGAAGGGAACTGGATCAGCCTAACAAATTTTGAATTAGAATCAACATTATTGTCAATCATTTAAAATTGCGCTTTGAGTCGCGCTTATATTTGCAGTTATAAATACTAGAACAATAAATCAAGCTATTTAAACTTGTTGTTGCCTTTCTGTGTAAATCATATAAGAAATGGAGTACTTTATTATAAGAATTAAGTTTAAACGAATTCCTAACAAAGCCCTGAATCTCATGCAAGAGTAAATTATGTTACAAACAGAATAAAATATAAAAGCAGTATACTACTTATAAACAAATTACGATCCTGCCTTTGATTAAGTCAATTGAACTACTGTACTTCGTAAAAGTTATTTTTAACTAAAATTTTGTGCCAACATTTTAAGGAATTATTTATTAATTTGTATCATTCATCAACATTGCACTTATAACTTATTATTTGGCAAAAAGTTAGCGTAAAAGTTTTTGTCATAGTTTTATTCTGCTTAAGTGTTTTAATGTAAAATTCGTGGTTTCAAGATTGTTATAAATTGCACAATTCTCTTACACTGCAACAGATGCGTTCTAACTTGAAAACTATAAGATGTTTGTACTTTAGGTAACGTTAGGAATATCAAAAGTTTTCAAACTTTCATAATTGCTTTCTTACGACAGAGGTTTATAACGTCACGTATAAATTATTAAAAATATTATTGGCTGTATTTTATTGGCTGATACATGAAGAAAATTTTATTTGCAGAGGCATCTACGCAAAAAGTTATGGATATATTGGAAAAATTTGTTAAGATTTTAAACATAATATTAGCATAACCAACATTAACTTGCCCCCATTTTTTTCTCCTCTGTCACTTATATTTTACGGCGTGCGCTATAAATCGGTTGCCGTAAAAGTTGTTTCGGTGTCTGTTGTTTTTGAATGCGTGCTACTGGCGTATCAGATGGCAAAACTTCAAACTGCTTGTTAGATACCAATGCTGCCTCAGCATTCCCCCCTCCAGTGTCAACGATATCTGGCTACAATCACTTCGTTTTTTGCACGGTTTTCCGGTTGTGACTTGTCACTCTGTTTTCTCTGTGGCGTATTTTGGTTGAGACCCAAATAACTTGTCGCTTTTTCTTCTTTAACGTGTTCTTCTGAACCTGTAAGAGGATCTGAAACTTAAAAGCAAGGCTTTACATGGTAGATAGATAGATAGTATCGATGGTAGATAGGTAGTCCATCGATGTCAAGGAGGAACCATTTATCCTACCGCGCTAACATTCTAAATGGTTAAATCTTTAATGGTTTTTTAACTGCATCGTTTCTGACAAAAATGTGAGATACGTTCTTGAGCTTCGAGTGAATGAAAAACTTATTGAATGCATAGTTTTTTGTTTCTCTTTCTTGCAGTATATGCGTTTGAGTTTGAGTGTACCCACGAAAGTTAATGGATCGATGTTTGTGTCAGATGTATGAAAAAAAATGCCAGGAATTTTAAGCGTTGTTTCGTACAATACTTCGGCGTATGCGAGTCCTAAATCTATGTTAATCGCAATTCTTAAATCTAAACGTATGAGCGGTAAGGCGTCTAGCCATCGGTCTATGCTGTGACATTTAGGGAAGTATGCGATTTCATCTTTTGCTTTTCTATTGGCTTGAGGATAGTATAATGTTGTCTTAAAATGTTTCACGCCAAGTAACTGGTTTCAGGACCGAAATAAATTAGATTCGAATTGACGACCTATGTCTGTTGTTATTTTTGCCGTGACTCCAAATCGACATAGCAAATTGCATACAAAAGCTTCCGCGATATTTTTGGCAATAATATCTGATAGTCTGATTGCTTAGGGCCATCCAGAAAATCTGTTGATCAGGGTAGTGCAATGTAAGTAACCTTTAATTGTAGGTAGTTGCCCGATTATGTCACTATTGACGTGGTTAAATCTTTGATAAGCAAACTCGAATTGTTGTAACGGAAATTTTGTGTGGCAAGATATTTTAGATTTTTGGCATCGAATGCAGCATTTCGTGAAATGTTGGCAAGTTTTTTCAATATTAGGGCAAACAAACTGATCTTTGATTAACTTTGCAGTTCTAGCGGAGCCAGGTGCGCTAATGAGAATATTTTATTAAATATTATTTTTCTGAACGTTTCGGGAACGAGTGCCCTGTTTTTCTCATTGCACCATAGTTTAATATTGTTTTGGTCGGGAACTAGAATGAGTTTGAGGCGTAAGGAGCTATTTGAGTTTTCCGAAAAGTAATTTTGTAACTCCTCGTCTGTGCTTGTTGAAATTCTTGGTAATTGAAAATGTCTTGCTAATTTATGCTTTCTATTCGTGACAGCATATATGCAATCACTTTGGCTTTTCCTGACAAATGCTGAATGTCTATGGTAAAGTGGGAAATAAGCTGCAGGTTACGTAACTTTCCTTGAAGCATTTTATTGCTTTTTTGAGAAAATAGCTTTTGCTTCTAGCATATAGGCAAACTCTTTTACATCTAAATATATGGCCCTGTTATATGTGCTATAATTTTGTTGGGCACCATTAATTTTTTGTGAGAAAAATGCTAATGCTTTCATACCGTCGTTATTTACTTGATCTAGAGCTGCACCTACAGAAAAATGTTATGCATCAACTGTGAGGAGGAATTTTGAATCCTCCTTCGCAGATGGATGAGTGAGCAAGAGCAAGGTTGCACTAGATAATTGCAATTTCCAATTTTCGAAAGCATCCTTTGCCACTGTACTCTAATTGATCTCACCTTTGTTTTGTTTTCGATTTTCACTTCCCTTTAAATATTCTGTTAATAAATATTGAGATTGTGCTGCGTTGGGTATATATGTGTTTTGATTGTCCTTGGCATTGGTATCTTGTTAATTGTTCTCCACGACCTCGATAGGTGGCAGTTACGTCGCTTGAGTTCGCGAATTGTTTATTGTCGGTGGCAACAAGGAGAAATGGTGTTTCTGCTGGGGGAAGTCCCATTCTTTGGTTGCGTGATGAGTGGTCTAAACAATCTTTACGTTTTTTAATTTTTTCACTACAATATGTACAAGCAATGTTGTCACGTTATGAATATTTATGCAATGAATTGTCAAAATTATGAGCGTAAGAAAGAAGGCTTACATCGGTGACGCTTTTAAAAGAAAAAAATTGTGTAGTGGGTCAATGCCGTATTTCGAAATGTTAAACCCAAGAAATTGTACATTTTCCGTACCGAAAATATATTTTGGGATGTTTACACTTATGGCGTACTCAGTAAATGTTCGAAACATTTCTTTTAAATGAATGTTGTGCTCCTCTTCGGATTTAGAATCTATTAAAACGTCACTCAGGTATGCATAAACGTATGGTAAATCACGTAAAACTTCGTTTATGAATGGTTGGAAAGATTGTGCTGCAGTGCGCAATCCGAACATCATGACAGGGAATTCAAAAAGTCCAAAAGTTCCAAAGTGATTGTCGCTGTTTTCTCAATATCTGATGGTATTACCGAGATTTGATTGTAAGCTGGAATCAAATCTAGTTTTGATTGTAACTTTTTTGGTGACATGGAAGGCTTAGTGATATCTGCGTATTTTTATAAAAATGTTGAAAATTCATTGCTTACATGCACTGATATTATCCGGGATATTTCGATGTCTATAGGTTCTATCTTCGTTTTTAATAGTGCTTCACCGTCTATCAACTTTTCATTTCGTAGATCGACTAGGGAATTAAAATTTCGTAGAAAATCTGCGCCAGTAATTGGTTTTTCGGTAGATGTAAGTATAAATAGCCATGAAAATTGCCTGCAAAATTGCCAAGTTTAGCGAAATCAATTATTCACCTTGTGTATTTGCAGCGTATGTATTTGTAGTTTCTAAACGTTCTAAATTATTTATTTGCATTTTGTTCTTTATTGCAAATACATTAGGGCCAAACACGTCAGCTAATTTAATTTGTTTGTCATAATCGACAATTTTTCCAAAGAATCGTTGCCAGCCGTTCAAATTATTGGAATTTTCGTTAGCAAACTTGGCAACCATAAAGATTTCAGAAAATAGAAATTAGTGATATTGTTACCTGCCAAATCTTTGAGTTGTCTGAGATGTTCTGATGGCTTAAGTTACCTCATTAAGCAATTATCTAAACAGTCGTTCTTCGATTTTTGCATAGATGTAGCTTAATCGTTATTTTAAAGTTTCGTATTTGTTTTCTGCCGGTGGTTTTAGGACAATATCTGAAACTTGTGAGAGTATCTCCGATTTGATCACTCCCACGACTATGTTGAACTTCGTAAGCTCAGCTTGTATGAATCGGACAGCGAATTGGGGTCCCAGTTGGACGAACCAAATTTTTGGATCGGATTTCCAATACGGTGCTGGTCGGATGGCTACCCGATTTACTTAACTTGAATTCTCTGCGTCAGTTACACTCATGATTTGATATTAGATTAGTACTTGCTTTTTATGAAATATTAGAACAAAACTTTGTTTTTAAAATTTCATTGAACAGAATCACGTCTGTTAATGTCACGTCGGTTAATATCACGTCGTCTAATATCACGTCGGGGTCACATTTTAGAATGTTACTTATTTAGAGATGATATTCAAGCCGAATAAATAAATAAAGTAATTTATTTGCTATGGTAATATGATGTGCAAAATATTTTGAAGATATCGGTACGTTATATTTTAACGAATATAAAAGAATATTGTAGCTGACTATACCACACTCTCTCTCAGTTCTGACTTGGCCGTCACTGTTGTCGCCATCTTGTCCCCTTTTTCTTCTCTGTCACTTCTTTCTCCTCAAAACTTTTTAATATATTTCAGGAACTATAAAAGCTAGGATACTTGAATAAACTTTATAGGTTACCAAAAGCTCGTTCAGTTTTATTTGAAATATATTTTTTTTAATTACAATTTAAGATATATACAGGGCGTTTCTTGGTTTGTAAACTTTGCGATATATTTACTTCAGACCGGCTATTGCACTACATTAAATATCTCAATTCCTGTGAAAGGAGGAAAAAATAAAATTTGGGGAACAAGTGTAAGACCCATGGATCTCAATTATTCTTAAAGTGAACACGAAATAGAAGTTACTCAAAAGCGATAGTGGGGAAAAATTAAGCCAAAAACAGCAGCATATCGCGCCAAAGTGGACAAACCCATAAAACTAAGGCACTACTCCTTTAGTAATTACTCTATATTCTACTCTTTTAGAAATTAGCCGAAAAGAGAGTCAAATGGGGTCGCAGGCCATGCTAAACCGGACAGTGCAGCTGTTCGCGCCGTAGACAAATACGGGGAAAATATGAGTCAAGAGCCGCATCAAAGCGGACAGCCAAGCTGTCCGCGCCATAGGCAGATATTTTGGCCGGTGGATTCGTGGTTAGGCGATCTATGGGTTACACTAATGTTGATTAGTTTACCCTAAACACTATTGTGCTAATTGATTTTAATAGACGACTTAAAAGGTGACAGTTGAAACTAAAAGTTTTAACTTTTGTTTTATGCCAAACATAACAAATCGTAGAACTTTCAGCATATGAAATGAAGAGGTGGACGGAGATCACGTCCATAAATTTTTATATGTTAGGTGTGTGGGATTAGGATTTTGTTTTGTTTTATATAATTTGTATATTTTTATATAATTTAAAGAATTGTAACCAAATTATGACAACAAAAGTTATATATTGTATAATCAAGTGAAACTCGTATGTAACAACAATTAGATAAAACAATAGAGAGTTGCCAACTTCTTTTATCTTAGCTCTAAGACTGAGAGACTGATTCATAAGCGCTTTGCTTTTCAGCGAGATTTTAACACTTATATCTTATGTTCCTAAAAGTGGTAGAAATATTTTGCTGTTCTCTCCCATGCACCCTGATTCCAGCAATTGATGGCAAACTTGGTATAGCTCAAAAACCCGAAATTATAACGTGTCGCTATTCAACTAAATTTGGTGTTGATATAGTAGATAAATTATGTGCTACTTATTAAGTGCCATGTTAAACATACCGCTGACGAATGGCAATATTTTATGGCATATTGAACATAAGTGCGATAAATACTCACATAATCTATAAAAAAATTATCCAAAATTCTTTATAAAATCTTAGCTGTGGAAAATGACTGAAGAGCGTATATGTAATTGGTACTCTATCAAAAGCTTTAAAACTTAAGCACAAGGAACTTACTTAGGCACCACAAAATAATGACTAAGACTGTTCAGATTAAATATAAATCACAACCATTCATTATTTTCACAAGTTGTATTTTGAAGGATTATATTTCTGTAAATTAGCAGAGCTGCCATTCAAGAAATAAGGTGGAAAGAGGTAATGACAATGGATTTCAAAAAGTACACCATCTTTCGCGGTGGGAGTGGTTGAAGTAGCTATGGGACGAGGTTTATGGTACAGAACAAGCTCAAGCAATTAGTCATGGATTTCAAGGCAATTAACAGTAGAATGTGCACCTTAAGGTTAAAAATGAAATTTTTCAACATGATGTTGGTTTGTGCTCATGCGCCAACAGACATGTCAGACGAACATCAGAAAGACACCTTTTACGAACATCTGGAAGTGGCATACGACAGTGCACAAAGACATGACATCAAGTTAATATTGGGCGACATGAATGCCATGGTTGGAAATGAAAACGAGTATCGGCCAAACACAGGGAGTCAAAGGGCACACAACCAAACAAATGAGAACGGCACACGTTTAATCGATTTTGCAGTCAGCAGAAATATGCCTATAAGAAGCACATATTTCAGGCACACATTGCTACAGGAGAAGTATAGACAAAAGCTAGCAGCAGCGAATCGAGACCGAAGAACAAAGGTGAAGAAACTGGCAGTTACAATCGCTTATAACTTATGAACTTAAGAACGAGATTCCAACAGGAGCTAGATCGATCGTTGAAAGAAGCTGGAGAAACAGGAGCTGCAGAGGAGTGCTGGACGGAAATAAAACAAGCGTTAGTCAACGAAGCTACTCAACACTGGGATACGAGCAAGTAAGAAGAGCGCAGCCATGGTTCGATAAATAATATATTGACGGCTCTTGAACAGAGAAAGCGAACAAGAGAGAAGATGCTGCAAAGAGAAATAAGAAGTACTAAGCTAAGATATACGGAAGCGTGAAAGTATGCAGTGGGAAGAAAAGGGAAATGGAGAAAGCGAAATTTCAACAAATTGAGAAAGGTAAAAATCGCAATGAGGTCAGGAAAATGTATCAAGGATTGAAAGGTATCAAATAGGTTTTCGAACCGAGATCAACATTATGTAAAGCAAGCGATGGCACACTACTTGCGAAGCAGTGACACGTTCTGCACAGATGGGCTGAGTATTTATCAGACATTCTTAACGATGGGCGGGTAAATACTTAGTTCGACCCTGCTGAAGATGGCTTTATAGTTGAGGAACCAAATATACGGGAAGTAAGAGAAGCTATCAAGAGCGTTAGTAATCATAAAGCAGCAGGAGAAGACTAGTTACCAGCAGAAATATTTTAATATGGAGGAGAAAGCCTAGTGCGAACAATGCACAACTGATAACGAAGATCTGGCATGAGGAAATAATGCCGAAGGAGTGGAACACACCCATAATAATATCGCTCTTTAAGAAAGGAGATCGACTAAACTGTAACAACAATCACGAAATAGCAGTGATGGACGCTGGATATAAAATAGTGGCGAAAGTGCTAGCATGAAGATTGAATCCCCATGTGAAGAACGCATTGGGAGAATATTAGTGTGGTTTTCGATCCAACCGCTCGACCATCGATCAAATATTCACTTTAACGATGGTGTTAGAAAAGTGTTATGAACGCAATATAACACTTCATCAATTGTTTTGGATTTCCACGCAGCATACGACAAAATACTAAGAAGTCAGTTGTACAAGGTTCTACAAGATGAATTTAATGTGCCCAGCAAATTGATCAAGTTAATAAGATTGACGCTTGTGGAAACACGCAGCAAAGTAAGGGTGAAAGGAGAGCTGTCAGGGAGTTTTGAAGTTACTGGAGGCATGAAACAAGAAGACTCACTGTCGACTCTACTTTTTAATCTGGCACTTGAAGCGGCCATGAGGAAACTATCCGTTAACCCAGGCGGGTATATATACAACAGAACATGTCAACAGTTAGCCTTTGAAAACAACATTGATTTAGTAACTAGTAGGACAGATTCACTATAGGAGAACCTTCAAATACTTCAGAGGGAAGGAAATCCCATGGTCTAGAAATAAGCTGCGAGATGACAAGGTACGTGATAAGCACTAGAACACTACTCGTTGGAGAAACTTGAAGGAGTTTGAAGGGTTGAGAGAGTCGACAAATTTAAGTACCTCGGAAGTGTGAAAACGGAAGATAATGACATCACCACTGAAATCAAAGCTAGAATCATGGCAGGAAATAGATGTTATTACTATCATATAGATGTTATATCTTAATGTACTCATATCATCTATCGTCTATAAAAAAATCAAACTAAAAGTGTATGCAACTATCAATAAACCATATGGTTCGGAGGCGTGGAGTCTTACAAAAAGGAATAAGAGCACATTGAGTGTGTAAGAGCGGAAAGTGCTTAGGAAAATCTTCGGGGCAGTACTGGACGAGGAAGGTTGGAAAATCCGCACCAACGCTGAATTAGAAGCATTGTATTAGAAGCCTTTCATTGTCAACGATATAAGGGCCAGAATACTCAGATGGTTGGGGCATGTAGAGCGGATGGATGGTTCCAGATTGCCAAAAAGGTCTTAAACAACCGATCAGAGGGGAGTACATCAGTAGCGCGACAACGCAAAAGGTGGATGGACGATGAAAGTAAAGATCTGCAGAAGCTAAACATTCGCAAATGAAGGTGGAAGTCGAAGTCACGGGACGACTGGAGGAATCAAGTTGTATAGGCGGCCAAGGATCTTAATGGTCTGTAGAGCCAGTTAAAGTATATTTCTGTTGAATGTTTTTATATAATAAATAAAAAAATATGTTATATATTGGAAAATATATTTCTAACGTTGTTATAA
>WYDF02302466.1:0-15499 GCA_009867245.2 Adranes taylori
AAGTCCTCGACCAACTTTAAAATTTCTTCCTTATTTGAGGTAGTACGGCCTGCCCCATTCTCCAGCTTACAGATGTTTTTGGTACCAGATGAGAAGTTTCTTCGAAGAACCTTCAAACTTTTGTTGTTTTCAATAACCTTTGTTGTTTTTAAACTTTTGTTGTTTTCAAAGGAAAAAGGTTATTTGCAACGTATTAACACCTAATTCTTGTGGTCACCACCAGATGAATATCACGAACATAAAAATAATTCACTAAATTATTTCTGATTATGCTAGATGGCAAAGTAATACGCCACTACGGTATGTTCTGCGATATGCAATTTTCCAAAGACCAAAGAGGAGAACTATGGATTCAGTGTTTAATATGCTCACTATGAGCACATAGTGAATGTTCTGATTATGAGATAGACGCATGCATTTTCGACGTCTGAAAATAGTTCTTTTTATTGTTATTATGTTATTATTTTAGTAAATATACGTGTATGTACCATTAATTTAAATTAAATATATCTAATTTAAATAAATTTAAATATATTAATTTAAATATATCTATTAATTATTTCCGGGTTCCATATTACAAGCTCATTTGCACCAGTTATAAATAATGAAGTATTTAGTACAACACTTCGTGTTAAATGTTTAATATTTCATGTATTAAAATATAAAAAAATACAAGTAAAACTAAATATATCTGGAATCTAATATAATTTTTTTTTATCAATTATCATTTAAACTTTCATTTTATTAGGAAAAAACAAAGTGGGGTTCCATAATACCATCTTCTCCTCTAAATACTAATAACTAACGCTTAATCTAGGATATTGAATCTAAATGTTAATTTGTATGATATATTTATATGACGTATGATTAAATCAAATTCCTACCTGCCGATACGATCGAATCAAGATTAAAACAATTTTCAGTCATTTTTAACCAAAGTTTAAGTTTTCAAGTTCTGTACGTAACTCTTAAGTACATATTTTAAAATTATTCCGTTTTTATAATTCGTTAAAGAAAATCTGCATAAATACACAAAATAACAATTTATTAATACTTCCATTGGATTATCACTCACAAGTATATTATTAAACAAAATAATTGATTTAAAGATTCCATCGCGCCATAAATAAATACCACAAGTTTTAAAAAATAGTAATTAACCCTTTTTTTGTTATTTACGATTAGTTAAAATTTTAAAAAAATTACACTGAATAAAATTCGTTTAATCTTAAAAGAACGCGTAAATTGAATGTCAAAGGTAAATGTCAAAAGATTGACAGTTCACAAGATTCGATTCGCACTGAGGTTAATTCTTTACGCGATTATTTATCGATAACATTTGAATTAAAATAGTAATATTTCACAAAATGTCATTTAACATAAATTAGAAAAATTAACTATACTATTATTTTAACAGTAGTTTAATTTTTAAATCTTCTATTTTTAGTAACACCGAATTTATAATGATATTTAATTCTAAGATTTAGTAGTATAACGTTAAATATATCAATCAATCAAAAAAAAACCTTAATTGGCATAACTAATAACAATATTCTTTACAAAGTTCAATACGTTCACAACATTCAATACGCACTGCGGTTACTTCCCAGAAATTTAAATAAGGGTTATTTATTCGCACGATTATTTATTGATTTGACAAGGGCGGAAGCTATAACATACATTCAGAGTAAAAAAATGTTATACCCAATAGCAAAGATTTTCTATTAAATCACCTGTTAATCTAATTAACTATTTAAGTTAATTGCCGTAATTAAATAGCTGGAATGTTCAAAGGCTATCAAAATCATCGTTTGCTGAATGTTATGAAGATTCTAACTACAAACATATCAAGAATGAGAAAACCCGTCAATTTCGAAACAATTTACCTTCAAATATTAGTCATGTAGATGGTTTGAATGTTTATTTGTTATGAAGAGCCGTTTCAAAGTTATAAAAGCTGTAAACAAGTAAATAGTTTCGAAGCGTCTAATGGGTAGTATATTTTAGTAGTATATTTATATTTATTTCAACCTTCATCATGTATTTAGATAAAGTAGTTGCATAATTATTTTAAAATTAAATACATGATATGGAAATTTAATTTTAAAATAATTAAGCAAGTACTTAGTTTTACTTAATTGATTTGATTTCTCTTCTTTGGCCGCAGCTTCAATTACCTCTGTCAAATTTTCAAAACGTGAAGCTTTAATTATGATATTTAATGGATAATTAAGACCTGCTGCGAATGGTTTAAAAGCTGACCTTTGATTTAAATTAATTATTACCGTAGAAGAATTTTATCCATCTGACGCGATACAAGTACCATTCAAGTCATTTAGTAGCTTTTCTACCCTGTTACCAAATAATCGAACGTTTTCATTTCTTTGCTGACGGCAACGAATAAGATCTGATTGAATTTGTGTTTCAGAACGGTTCTCTAAAAATTGTTTCTGCAAAGCCCTCTTAAGATCTGCCCAATTGTCAAAAGTTCTATATTTAGTTATATTATAAGCCAGACCAGATAATTTTGATTTAATAAGATTGAGTAAAAGCGGTTCATCAGCCGCATTTGCCATATCGGCATTTACAATTTCGCAGCAAGATAAAAATTTGTGAAATTCGTATCTGTTACCCTTAACTTCTGGGATAATTTTTAATGCATGACTAATGTTTAGTTTAGGCATTTTACGCAATTCTTGTTATGTTCAGACAGAAAAAAAGTAAAAAATTTAAATATTAAATGTCAAAATTTAAATGTTGAAATTTAAATGTGTAAAAAATTTTATGTCTAAAAAAATACTTGCAATAAGAAATTTTTTAATTTACGCTTAATTTAGCAATAAATAAAAAAATATCTTACATAAGTAAAATTTGATTCTGGATTCTAAAATTTTATGGATTTCTTCGACGATGAATTGGGAAACACAACACTTGATGATTTTGCACTTGGCGGGTTTTTGCATCTTAGAATACCATCATTGTTTTTAGCGCTCGTTTGTTCATCAAAGTAAAATACACAATTTTTTTTTATATTCTAACTCATTTATAATAATTTCTTTATATTATAATGCATTTTCATTATTAAAACAGTAGCAATTTAACATTGCTCCTATTGTTGTGAATACTTCTTTTCAAACTTTAACTGATACAGCGCCAAGTTGATCAATGTGTAGTATCAGAAATGCATGTGAGAGAAATGAATAAAGCAGAAATGCATATTTTGCTTGGAAATGTAATACACACAAATATTATTACGTAAAATGGTATTATTGTTAAAACAGTTAGACATTTCTATTAAAACATAAAATAGTATGTTTCTTATTGGGCCTATTTTTTGGAGTTCCTTTGAGCTAAAATTTGTTTGGAGTTCTTTTCGTTGGTATTTATTTTGGAATTTATGATCTGCTTTTGTTCCTTGCTAAACAAAACTCTACATGCTTTCTATAAAAAAAATGCTTTCTACTCAATCAAACGACAGTGCCCCTACTCCAAAACAAGTGAATAAAACCACTTATTCAACAAACCCACCTATTAAAGTGAGAACCTATTAAAGAGGCCTTTAAGGCAGAAGAAAAGATTTAAATTGTTAATAATGTTGTAAAGTGGAATTTTAATTCATTTTACACCTTATTTTTATGTGATACTTTTTGTTTATTATTTTGGATTCACATCAATGATGTTTAAAACCTGAAACTCAATAGATGGGAACTAATTTCAAAAATTGCCAACAATAAGGAAATTGTAAGAATTACTCCTTCAAAAATTCAGGCAAGGTAGACACGTGTTTCTAGCATAGGATTATGGTGTTATCAACACCTTTTGAATCTAATTCTTACAATTCACCTCTTAAATATGTATGAGAATTTTCATATTCGCCACCAAGTTATTTTGCTATTGCTGTGTCTGGAACTATATCGAAGTTTTCTGGGCATCGCCTTTATTTTATTTTCTTGATCGCGAAAAAAACTTGTAGCTATACTTTTATTGCTAACGAGATAGACTTTTATCGAACTTAATTCGAATGAAACTAATAAATTATATTCGCGTTTGTGATAAGAACCCTAGTTTATACATACGCATGAGACCCTATTCTTTGAAAAACAAAAATCTTGATGACACCTGACACCAAATATGTTGAAGGATCAACTAAAATTAATTCGCTTCTGCGAGAGTCGTGTGGTTTCGCTTCTGCGGATTCTTCATTTAGATATGAGCTAATATAAATTGGGATTTTGAAATGAAAGATGTTTATTTATAAAACTATATCTATTCTACAAAATCGATGAAATGCACAAGTTTAACGTTTTATGAATGATGTAAAGGACTTAAGTGTGAAAGAAAACAAAGGATTTATGATTAAAGAACTTAAGTCAGAAGTGTTTTGATATGTAAACATATAAATGATTTAATGTCTGAATTCTTTTAAAGATTCTTATTAATTAAGTCTTTTTATTCTCCCTAAAATACTTAAACAACAATTTTAAAAGAAATATTTGTAGATCAGCATATAATTGCAATTTTCAAATGTTTTATAATAAATAATGCTTATATATTTTTCGTACTCACTAATTAACCTACTAAAATTATTTTAAAACAATTTATTAAAATTACGCAAAATAATTTATATAAACCAATAAAATTTCCATATCATGTATTTAATTTTTAAATAATTATGCAAGTACTTTATCTAAATATACGAGGAAGGTTCAAATAAATATAAATATACTACACAACAGTTCGTCGTAATTTTATTTATTAAAATTCCTTTTATATATTCCCAAATGCTGTTATTTTTATGAAAAAATTATATTCTCATTTATTTTTTTCATATTTTTAGGCAAAGCCGAGAACATTTGGGACACATATACGCATGCAAACAATTCACTAAATCATGCAGATATAACAAGTGATTTCTATCATCACTATGAAGAAGATATTGATAGTATAAAAAGCATTGGAGCTAAAGGCTATTCGTTCTCATTGTCTTGGAGTCGCATTCTACCTACAGGACATTCTCATGAAATTAATAATGTTGGTGTCAAGTTTTATAATGATGTGATTGACCGATTATTAGCTAATGGTATTGAGCCAATAGTTACGTTATATCATTGGGATCTACCTCAAAAATTACAAGATTTAGGTAAACATAAAACAAAACCTTTAAGTTGACTGTTATAGTAAATTCAAATGATAGCGGAATCAAGCAATACCAAAGTCGAAACTCAGAGCAATGGAATCATTTCTATTTTTTTTTTCTCCAATCCAAAATTATCTTTTTTACTATAGCCCCCTCCCTACTTGAACACCATTACTTTTATTTTCTCAGCATTCTATTCTAATTCTTTCATGTCCACGTGGCTTTTTGCAATCTGGAGACACATTATGTCTCCAGATTGTCATAGGACAATATTGCCTTACCCCTCTATTTACTTCAAATCATTCAGATATATTCTCTTCTACTCTTACTCTTACTCTTACTTTCGTCCCTTCACACATTCCTCGTATCATCCGTATCATTCTTCTAGATTCTTCAACAATTAGCTTTATATTCAGAGTGTTACTGATTGTGTTAATATTTAAAAACAGTGAGACCTACAATGTGTGTGAAATTCAATCTTATCATATTTTATCAGGAGTCAGAGTTGAAGTCCCAGTTTTAATGACTTCAAGTTACAAGTAGTGCAACGTTTTAGAAATACGATGATTTTAGATTGGAGCATAACCTGTATCAAGCAATTTCCTCAAAACTGGAAATTATATCCTTAAAATATTACAATACTCGTTGGATTACACACATATATAATTTAATAAACCTTAAGAGAACCCCGTCTCTATACTTCGGCTCAGAACATACTGTACAAAAGGGTGGCTAATAATAATAACTTACTCTTTTGTGACTCGAAAGTAGAGAGTAGGCTAATTACTATGAAGCTATCGCCAGATCAACGTGATTCGAGTGAAATGCACAGTTTAATGCTAACTAGATAAATCTCGCTTTATTGTAACAAAGCATCAGTCTTTATGGTAAACTTAACAATAACAAAATATACGTGATATTTAACTAAACTGCATTGTTCATGGTTGAACACATAATATAAAATTCTCAGAAAAGCATATGACATTTACAAAATTGTTCTCAGGTCTCACCAAAACAGTGTAATATGACAATAAAGCTGTATCAACAAATAGTTCATCCAAAATAAATTAAAATATTTAAATAATCTAATCATATTCACGTGTGAAGTAAATATTAACTTTCGTTTATATTTTTATAGGTGGTTGGACCAATGAAAATTTGGTACATTATTTTATGGCCTATGCTCAAACTGCTTTCCGTTTATTTGGAGACAAAGTAAAGAAATGGATAACGTTTAGTAATCCACTAGCTATTTGTAAACTAGGCTATGGAGCTAATGAACTAGCTCCTGCAATTAATATGCCTGGTATATCTGATTATATGTGTGGACACAATCTACTTAAATCGCATGCTAAAGTTTACCATCTTTACAAAAATCAATTTGCTAATCAAAGTGGTAAGTACAACTAAAATGCTACATTAGCAGTTATGTAATGAGAGTTCAATTAGAAATACCCACCACCAAAAACCGACTGGCATTTGATCACGTGACCTTGAAACTACCAGACGTAAGAAAATACATTATAGGAAAATACAACTGCCAAATTAGTTCCTTCGAACATGTCGTTCTAACTATACATCGAAAAAAAATTTAATCGATGTATATGATGACTATAAGATTCTCTATGCCGGACACGTGCTTATTTGCCCACCCCTCGCCCACCCGCAATGCAGCCTTTTGCGTCCGGTAGTTCCACCTCTGTCGTTAATATAAACAAACATTTTGTTATTGTGTTTTATTAATATTATTTTATAACGCTAGTTGTCACTAGAGTTCCAAAAGTAACTTGATTTACATAGATCGTTCCAAAAGTAACTAGATTTACGTTGATAGTTGCAAAAGTAGCTAGATTTAAAAGTAAAGGCAATTACACACGGTACGGCTTTTATACATAGACTTTTACACAGAGGCTATACATTTTAGATACAGTGATGTGCAAAATGTATAGTATCAATATCAACAGATGAATTGTATCAATACGACTCTCATCCGATTTTAGTCAAATAAATATCTATGACAAAAAACCAGTGAACAAAAATATAAGTAACATATGTAGGTTATTTTTACAATTGACAATACAATATAAAAAAATAGGTTCATATAATAAATTAAAACAATATATTTTATATTTGCAATAAACAAATAGGTCGGTTTTTGGTGGATTTTTTTTGTGGAACTTTTGACCTGGAACTCTCATTACATAACTACTCAAACTTACGTAAAATTTCTAGCAAATAGAACAAAAATTATGAAATATAAATTTGTAAATATCCGATTCCATAAAAATGATATTAATTAATTGTTCTAAGGAACTATTGGTATAAGTATAGAAGGATTTTGGACTGTTCCCATGACAAATTCATCTGCAGATCAAGAAGCTTCAGAAAAAGCACGAGAATTCTTTGTAAGTACCCACCAAAATTTCATCAAAGAATTATGATTTTACGTTAAGTATAATGCAGGGAACGTGTGGTATGCATATAAACGGTGGAACGACAAAGAGTTTTGGGAGCCACAGGAGTTACTATTGTAACACTGGCTACTGTTGTGATATTAGCATCTTTAAATTTAAGATCCAATATATTAGCTGCAAAATGAATCGGTTTCAATGGCATAGCATTTCTTTTTTTCCATGTTTTAAGGATACCTTTCTCTTCAGACCTCCAGAGTGAAATCGATGTTAAAAGTTCTTTAAAATTTTGTTCTTTTTCAAAAACTGCTTCAACTATAATATATTCTAATATTGTGATTCACTTCAGAATAGGACTCAACAAATCATCACTTTTTGTAACTCGCCGTCAAAATTTGTCTTCGTCCAGAATACTGGTTTTGGTAAGACTGACGGTAAAAAAATTTAAAACATATTTTAAATGTAACAAGGGTTTCTAACATGTCAAAACTAATCCACTTCCATTTTCTTCTCTTGATTTGAATGGAGATAGATTCTTCTCCCGTTTGGTTCCAAAGATCTTCGTTAGATATTACATTTGACCAGAAGATTCGGAGAATTTTTCTGAGGCTTCAATTCAGAAAGACCTGCAAGTTACTCGTGATTTTGGAGGTAACCTTCCAAGTCGCACAACCGTATACTAGCACTGCTTTCACATTGGTTTTGAATATTCGGAGTTTGATCGTTGTGGAAATCTCTCTTACCCTCCAGAGTGAATATAGCTAAATCAAGGCCCAATTTGCCTCTCGAATTCTTGCGCTGACATCTGCAGCTGCACCACCATCATGGGTAACTATGCTCCCGAGGTACGTGAACTCTTCTACATTTTCGATGTCCTCTACGTTTTCGATTCACACTTAGTGTTCTTACCTCTCTTGTGTTTATCTTCATAATTTTTGTCTTGGAGGAGTTTACTTTCAGGCCCATTATCTTCGCTTCGCACTCGAGATCTTGGAGTTTCTTTTCCATATTAAGATGGTTCTGTGATAGTAGGTAGATATCATCTGCAAAATGTAGATCTTCCAATCCTTCAGGTTAGCTTCCACGGTATGTTCCTCCTTTTTCCATCCATGACTTTCCTCGTCACCTCGTCCAAAACCTATAGAAAGATTGTTGGAGACAGAATACATCCCTGGTGAACTCCTGACTTGACTGCGAATGATTCAGCGATTTTCCCCTCGTAGATGACACGGCATATGTAGTTCTTGTATGTTTGTTTAATTATTTTTGTTGTCTTCTTCGGAATTTCGTATTTCTGCAGGGTTTTCCACATACTGCCTCCTTTAAGGGAATCAAATTCCTTTACAAAATCTACAAACAGAAGATGAAGATTAATGATAATTTTTTTTAACTGTGATAATAAAACGGAGCGTGTTAATTTGGTCAAGACAAGAACGATGACTTCTAAACCCTGCATGCTCCACTTCTGCTTTGATTCTGTTGAGTATCACCTGCGTGAACACTTAACTTGGAATTGATAGTACGGTGCTTCCTCTCCAATTATGGTTAGTGGTGTCCCCTTCCTTGGGTAATTTAATGAGCAGTCACCTCTCCATTCCTGTGGCAAGTTTTCTTTATTCAAAATAATCTTGAAGAGAGGGTAGAGAAGATTAGTAGCGGTATTTGGATCTGTTGACAGGAGATTTGTTAAAATATTATCTGCTCCAGGAATCTTTCCATTTCTCAGCTGCTTGATCGCGGTCTTAATCTTCTCCTTGGAGAGTGGGTCTCAGTTAGTTACATCTCCTACTCCTTCTCTATTCTATACAATTTCTTCCTCTTCTTCAGGTTCTTGTTCAGCCTCACATTCTCTATTGAGCACCTCCATAAAGTATCCGCGCCACCTGCAAGTTGTGTTTCGTCGTTGGTGAAGAGGTTTTCTTCTTTTTTTCACCGGTCTTCTGCGCTTGACTTTCTTCGTGGTGAGAGTTCTCGTGATATAGTATATTTCCTTCATATTTCCAGTGCCTGCCGCTTTCTCGGCCAGTTGTGAAATCCTTGTCTTTGGCTTTATATTCTGTCTGGAGCTTGATTTTTTGGAGGCGCGACTTGCTTCTGTTTAGTTTCAGTTTCACTTCTTTTCGCTGTTCAATATGGTCTCGAGTTGTTTCCGACATCTACTCCTTTGTACTTGAATTCATAAAGCCAAGCACTCATTTATTTGTGTCTGTGAAGGCCCTTTTCACTTTTAACCAGTGTTCTTCTATATCACTTTCATCATCCACCCTAAGACCCTTAAACCGATTCCCTATTTCCAGTGCATATTCTTTCCTATTGTTCTCGTTTTTCAACATTCCAATATCAAATATCTTCCTTTGAGTATCAAAATGTTTTCTCTTGGCAGCAATCTTGATGCGAACGCATGCAGTCATAATATTGTGGGCACTCGCTACATCTGCTCTTCTGCGATTTCTCAAGAGACTTCTTCCACCTATTGCTGATGAGCATGTGGTCAATTTGGTTCTCGCTGCGAAAATCTGGGGATACCCATGATACTTTTTGACATTCTTTATGAGGAAAGAATGTGCCACCGATGGCTAAGTCGTATAATTATACCAAACGAATATAGGGCTGGTTGAGGAACAAGATCATACTTTTTGCACCTAAAAATTTGCATTTGTTTATTGTGCTGCCTGCTCTCTGAGATGTACGCACAAATTTTTTTTAATTAGGTTTCTAAGATTATTGATAATTGAAACCGCAAACTAGTTCGTGTACAAAAATAATTGACATCTGGTTACTCCAACTAATAGAATGAGCTGCAAGAGATAGCAAAGAATCCCCTTTTGGCACTTAAATGAAATCTTTTTGTGCATTTATGCATGTATTTCCAAGTCAGCTTAATTCTAAGCATTGGTTTATTTTTTTACCTGGGAATATATTTTTCGGCCTCTACGTGCGTTATATGGCTGCATAGTTTATTCACTTAGATAATCCTGGTTACTATATTTCTATATTCGAATAATTTGTTCTATTTTACTTAAAAGTTCTTATAGATAATATAATTTTAGTTCAACTGGTTTATGAATCCAATATTTGGAAATGGCCAATATCCTGATATTATGCGGCAAACAATAGATAAATTAAGTCATAATGCTGGCTTTCCTATATCTCGACTTCCAATCTTTTCAAGCAACGACACAAATGAAATAAAAGGTTCATCTGATTTCCTAGGTGTTGAATTTTTCAGCGCGTACGCCGCAAGCAGTAATGTCAGTCAAGAATCACCGTACGGTGGAAATTCAAGTGATCTTAAAGTTAGAATTGGATACAAAGATGAATGGACTAGTACCTGTTCTAGTAGATATAAGGTTATATATCATTATTCTTAAAGTCATAAAAAGATAGTTGTTGAGGATCACATACGGCTTGCGAGCAGTGAGCTTGACATGCCTCTTCTAAAGTTTCATTTTTTAAATTATAGGTTACACCATGGGCTTTGAGGGAGGTACTGCGTTACATTAATCGTACTTACAACATATCAAATATTGTAATAAATGCTAATGGATTTTCGGATACCGTAGCATATAATGATTATAATCGAGCTCAATACTTAAAGGTATTTCATATTTTAATCATCTACCAAAGTGTAGTTAATAATAAATTTGCTCTTTTGTGGGTTTGTAACTATAGGGTATTTTACCTTCAGTGGGGGCATCTCTAGATTAACGTAGTTGAGTGAAACGCACAGTTTAATGCTAACTAGATAAATCTCACTTTATTGTAACAAATCATCAGTCTTTATAGTCAAGTTAACAATAATAAAGTATACGTGATATTTAACTAAATAAATGAAAAGTGTATAAGGTACTTTTTGGTATAGCACACCTATGCGTTTTGCTTGAATTCATTAGAACAATTATGATACTACTAGTCATCGCACTTCACCTAGAAGTTTATGCAGTTACCTTTTACTTGGTATTAAGATATGTCACATTAATAATCGTGTCAACTATGAACATGAATTTGTTTTCGATAGCTCATGTAAATACACATTTATTATAATACGGATTGACATTGAATATGATGATATGAACGTACTATATGTTTTGAGTACAATATCTACGTACTGAGAGAGAGCTAATTTAATTTTCTAAATCTCTTTTAATAGATGAAATTTTTTAAGATGAAATCTTGAACTATCGAAAATAATAGAAGTCTTCTGATACTTTCGTACTTGATCCTGTTCGAAGAAGAGTGGTTTTCTTTGTTAAATGGGATCGAGGACCAAGTACAATGAATTGTGTTTTCCTTTTCTTTATGATCTTTACAATTCTGATTCTTTGCTTGTTATGTGAAGCTGTTTAGAGCAAACCAACCGTGGTTCATATTCTCCACGTGTTCCACTAAGTCTTCTAAAATAATATTGATTTATAAATTATCAATATCGTATGTAGAACCATTAAGCGAAAGTATATTGGAGTATGATTGTGTCATCCTCAAAATACGTCGTTTATGCAAGCTTTAAGGCTGTGTTTAATAATATACTGAACATTTATGCTTTAATAAACAATAAAAAAATATCTATAAATTTTATGTACTGTTCATGGTTGAACATACCATAAAAAAGCGATTTACTCTCAAATTTTGTAGGATCATTTAACTGAATTATTAAAATCCATACACGAAGATCATATTAATATTACTGGATATTACTTTTGGAGCTTACTAGATGGATATGATTGGTATGATGGATACAAGTAAGTTGTGTTCTTTACTATTAGATTATTTTTTGCATTTTCATACAATAAAGAAAAAGTCATTGATATATAATTTTAATAACCATCTGTAGTCAACTCATTTTTGAGGCGGTCAAACAAAATGCACCAATCGCATCTTTAAAATATATGCAACTTATGATATGCATCTATTACAAATAGTTTCATTGCAATGTCTGCAATGGAAAGCACCGTTGCCACATGTAAAGTTTAGAAAAACTTTTTGTAATATCTCAAAGTCGTGAAGCTGGACCTCTGCTGTTTGATATTATCACGGTTAATTTTGTCCGTGACAATATAGAGGACGGGACTTGTACTTGAAAAATAAATTCTACTTTACGGAGTTAACCCACCCGACTATTAAAAGGGGTCAAAGATATAAGTAAATAATTTGTTTCGTTCTTGTGAATTAATTTATAACACTCAGTAAACATCAGGTCAATGCACAGTGTGTAAATAAGAAAAGATGTAGAATGTGTTTTATTTTTTGCAATTAAATTTAATGTCACGATCATCAAATCGTCCTGTTCTGAACCCTGTATTTAAGTATCCAGTTATCTCTACTAAAGTAATTTATATGTTACATAGATTTTTATACAGAATGTATTTAAAACTGATTTAAAATCTGAGTAATGATAATAACAATAATCTTTAATAATGTACTTTGTAGATGTCAATTTGGTCTTATTAACATCGACTTTGAATCGGATAGTAGAAAAAGAAAACCCAAATTTTCATTTCAATTATATAGGAACATAATTACATCAAATTCACTCAACAATATATCTATACCAATTGAAAGCAAAAGTTCAATTTTAAAAACCAATATATTGCTATCTATTACAACTGTTCTTATTTTAGTTCTATATGATAAGTTTTAAACAAATATACATTTGATATTTATAATTTATATTAAATTACAAAAATTAAAGATACTTTTTTTTATATTGGGTTTTATTTTATAATTATTTTCTATCTAACAGAACAAAATGATATCAAAAATGTGAGTTGCAATTAAATAAAAATTGTAGATCGAGTAATATAAAAACTACACGCCTACATTTTATCATGGATCTAACTGATCTTATATTAATGTAAAAAGAAATTCCATTAGCTACCTAACGTATAATTACTTCGTCAATGAAACTTAAAACATTAAAATAAACTCGTATTAGAACTTGCAATGGATTAATCATGAAATCGAGAAGAAATTGTTTTAATTTTATACTACCATAAGTAATGCAAAATAACGTATACCTACTCCGAGTTACGATCTATTTTAAAATAAGAAATTTTATAAATATATTGCTTACATGATTTTAATTATATTTTTCATATTACTTCAATATTACTTAAGAAACCATCCATACGTGACTTCAATTAAGTTATATATATATATATATATATATATATATATATGAAGGAACGAATCTGTGGACAGTTACACTAAAATTTTAAATTGGCATCGTGTGTCAATTTTGACATTCAATGGAAATGAAAAAATAATACAAGATTTATTTAATTTAAAAACCGTGTTAAAGCGAGACCGCGTAAAAAAATATCAGTAAGTAAAACGCGCTTCAGATGTATAACGCGTGAAATGTTTAAAAATAACGTATGTGAAAAGAACGATCAAATTGTTGTTACCAAGTTTTCTGTCTCAACCTGAGACTACGAAAAAGGTAACCTTACAAAAATTAAAGACCAATCCTAGGAAAAACCCGATGACTAAATATAAAAAAAAACATAAACCACAAATAGGTCAAAGCTTTACTCACAATTTGAGACTTCAAAAACGAGCGCTTATCACAATTAGGTGATCAGCTACAATATGGTTAGCAGTGGCGTATGCATGTGGGATGGGGGCGTTAGGAGGAGGTATGGGGGGGGGTCAGAAGCCCCTACGCCTGTGAACTTTTTTAAATCAATATTAATACTATTCCCAAGAAAACTATTAAATTCTACTAATTCTATATTGCATTGTAAAATTGCAACATTCTTTTTGTAGTTCGTTTTTTTAATTAGTTTTAGTCTTATTCATTATCCGTATTATTGCATTTAAGATCTCATGTTACGTTACAACTATCGCTTACTATATGCACATAATAACACAAGCGAAGCTCCAGAAAAAGAAACGAAATTAGAAAGGGATAAAGAGTTACATCCAGATTAATAGTCCTAGACACATGCTTATAGCACAGCTGATCCTTTAACCAATAGAGATTTTGCTTTGCAATAGCACATGTAGAAAACGACCAATACCATATCTGCTACACGTGCAAATGAAATCTTACACAGTTGTCATCTGTTAATTAAATAAAAATTAAATCATATTAAATCATGTACGATGTTGTGAACTTGGTATTATACAGTTCTTGTGCTTCCTATTTATTGTTTAATGTGTAATGTGTATTTTAAACAAATAATATAATGCTGGTGAGTAAAGAAATTCTTATTTTGTATATTATTGTTGTGAATAATATTATGACTATTTTCTATATAGACTGAAATTTTATTTATGTTTGAAGAAAATTATTTTTAGAATTCGAAAGTACGCACATGCTACAGGATTTTTAATTTAATTCTTCATTGTTAGTTATAAATGATTTGTTAAAGTTTGAGTTTTATTTTGTTAAAGGTTTAGGAGTTGAATTTTACAATAACTAAAGTTTTGTGAGTTTTAAATAAACTATGAATGACTCTAAAAAAAGTTGTTGGAAGAAAAGTTTAAGTGTATTGCGCGTATAAAAACTGCAAGAATCACTTTTATATGAAAGAAGAAAAATTTATAAAATTCTTTAGATTTCTATTAGATACAGCAGTTGTAAGTATTAAAATCGTGAAAAATTATACACATAATTGTATAATTATTTTGAATTACTTTTAACGAGTACTTGTATATAGTTATAGAAATTGGTTAGAGGCTTCCGACGGAGGCCATCTAAGTTCAAAAACGTTAAAAGAATTAAATTCAATATAATTTAAGACTTTTTTTCCCGGAATCATTTTGCATATATATTTATCAGTATTCAATACTGATAAATATATATATATATATATAAAACTACATTCTATGATAACACTATATACTATGATAATTTTGAACAATATATTTGTAATAAGAGAGTTATATATAATCTTTATTTGAAATGTAAAGAAGTTGAAACATTTAAACATCCATCTGTAAATTTTAT
>WYDF02302477.1:0-15497 GCA_009867245.2 Adranes taylori
ATTTGTTTTTGACGCTTTCATAGTAGTTGCATTCAAATGTGCTTTATTCATATAAAAGTAGACTAAATTTAGGACGACTTGATACATAATACACTGTCTTGTATTAAATATATTCAAAGAAAAGGATGTTTAAAGTCAGGTGTACGATATTACCCTCCGCTCCCCTACTTTTTCGCTAGAGTACTCACAACACGAATTTCTACCTCTTCTGCATTTTAACTCTCGCTAAAACTTTCCTTAAGAAATTAATATTAAAAACTCAATCTCATCACAATCATTCATAAAATATTTCACCTAATATCATCTAGTATTTCCTCCTTTCAAGTGAAAACACTCATTTAATCAGTACCATAATATACTGATTAAGATCAGGTTCTGTTTTTTATACTATTTACTTCGTTCTCAACCTACTCCACAGTTAACTTATCCTCTCTGCCACATCCTTACTTATCCTCTTATCTTTTCACTAGCACAATATTGCTCATAGAATTTTGTACATTTATTTTCTCTTCCGCATACGTTCAGCTCCGCTTCTTCCTTCCATTCCCTATTTGCCTGTTTGTACACCTTCCATTTTCTTTTCCATTGCCTTACTGCTCTCAGTATATTTTTTCCCACGTTTCATACAAACCTTATTTATACTAATTTCTCCTCATTTTCTCAGTATCACTTCTTATCTCACTTTTAAATTTTTATTGTCCTGTATCTGTAGTCTCCTGTATCTATAATATATTATCTAGAAATATTTCAAAATTTGTTGAAATAAACTACCACTCCATTCATTTGAATTAATACAAATTACACAAAAAAAAGGTTTTTTTCTAATACGGGACGAATAAAACTATTTTGAACTTATTATGATTTTAAAGGATACTTTATTTGGAAAATTCTTGTTATGGGAAATTATGGTTTGTATGGCAATAATGTAAAAAACGAATAAAATCTTTCAAAAATCTTTAAACCCACTTTATAATATTACCGATATGTACAAGCAGCGATGAAATATACTATATCATCATTGAAAGTAAACCGCCTTTTTAAATACGCCTAAGAAGGAAGGAAGTAAGAAATGAAAATAATAAACGGAGGGAATGTTATACGGGTACCTTAAACAGTAAATATGTTAAAATGCACGTATAATACTTATGATACATCCATTTACATGATATAAAAATTGTGTAAGTGTATCTTGTTCAGCTCCAAAAGTTTGAGTATTTAAAAATTTGTAGACCGGTAGGGCCCACCGCCCCGCCCCAACTTTCATTTATTGAGTGGTAAAAGTATTTATATGTATATATTAGATCAAACCAGTACTAATCCATTTAGATTAACATTTAAACAGATCGCTTCAATAGTAAATGATCAACTGTCAATTAACATAGCCAAGCACAGGAATTACTGTGCGGAATGGTTGAGTGACTTCCTTAACAATTCTAGTTTAACATGTAGTATGCACCCCGCCATTGGAATATAAATAAAATCATCTTTTACTCAATTCTACATGCTAAAAGTCAGTATTTTTCTCCACCTTGACACTGGCCTAAGATTTTAAAACAAATGTTGGTACATTTCAGAATCTATTGAACTTGAGAGATTAAAAATTTGGATAATGTTTTACGACTTTCAATTTTATTTAAAAAATGAAAATCCTTTTATATGATTCGTTCCGTTTCCATTTCAGGTCTCCGTTTTCGTCCTCGTATCGGATGATCGGATGTCTATAATAAAATCTATAGTTCTACTCTCAATTCAAGTTCTGAGTTCAAAGAGTACGTGTGTTTCGCGTTTAAGCTGTACAAACAAATATTGTAGATTTTGTTCAAAAGTGTACATAAGATAGTTATCGTTAGCAAGATTTTGATTGATATTTTGATGCTTTTAAAATTTTTCTAAAATAATATACTAGGTTGGCAAAAAGACCTAGCAACAGGGAGTTTAAAACCAAGTATTTAGTTGGTACTGCACAGCACAGTAATAACCTTCACTTTTGAAGCAAATAAGTCATGGTCATGATGCATATGTACAAATACGTTCGATTTTAGAACAATACGATGAAGGGTGGCTCCCTGCTAAAATTCAGATCTAAGCCAGCGGCGATCAACATTTTCTTAAACCAATATTTTTTATTCAACATTTTTATATCATCAAAGACAATTATCGTATTTATCGTTTCATTTGAGTGAGTGACTTTACTTATTAGTGTAAATTTATAACTAATCGATAGTAAAAAGAGTATGGTAGAGTGGTTAAAATCCCAAATATGGGCTACAGGGCTTAAGCTCCCTCCCCCATACCCCCTAAATATCACTGGTCTAAGACACACCATACACAGTATACTTGTGTTGATACCCAGTATTCCGAGCAGAGTCTCTTCTAGGACTTGTGTCTCCGAAAGGACTTCGAAAGGATCTCCGAAAGGACGAAAGTGCAGCTAGTCTTCTAATTTATACGATCATAAATATTTGTGTTTCCAAATTCAAAATGAAAAAAAAATCAAGAAATCATGTATTCAAAAGTACCACACACGAGAAACAAATTTTATGTATTATTAACATGTTCACACTTTGTCGACAAAATATTTAGAGAAGCAATATGAAATGTTATCTGTATACGTCACAATGTAGACAACATCAGGGTTTCCAACCTTTTTAGTCCTGGTCCTCCTTGAAGATCCTCTAAATCATGGTGTCTCTCAGTTGGACTATACATTATAAGATCTGGTTAGATTGGAATGTTTCTTAGCTTCGAACAATTTTCCTGTGACTCCCCAAAATTATTTCGTGGCCCCTTAAGAGCCAGGTTGGACACTCCTGCTTTACATAAGTGACAACATGTACTATTTATGAGATTTTGTTCTGACAACGTCAATATTACAAAATAGCTAATTCATGTGTCATTTTAGATTAATAATCAAATGAAACTATTTAGAATCACTGACAAATGCTTTCAGATGCGTTTACCCTAGAACATATTTAGCCTATAAATAAACGTACAATTTGAATTTTGCATCTTTTAAAATAACTTACCAAAGACGCAGATCCTATTTTTTACGAACTAGATGAATTAGACTGAGTGCAACAGTTGAAGCTTGTATTCCCTCATAAACAAATATTGAGCAAAAGTCACATTAAATAATCAGACTTGCTCAAATGTCGCAACACAAGTGGCAACAGACAAGTTTATGGTTACACATGGTAGAAGATCAATGAAAATTTCATGAGGAAACAAAATAGAAAAACCCGTATCAGATTTGATCAAATGTCAAGGTTAATGATCAATTTAGAACCCAATATCATCGTTTCTTTTCTCAAAAACGCCAGCACAACTTTATTATTCATTTCTGTACAGAAATATATGTATCAGGCGTTATATAATTAGGCGAGACACGAGGTATGAAAAAATACGGACGATATAGTAATAGTAAAAAAATTTGATTTTAATGAACATTGGAAAAATATGTCTTGAAGCACGTAAACGAGGGATTAGATTTTAATTTTACATATAGTCACATAGAGGGCGCTAGTAACAAACATACGGTTTGGAAATTAACCTCAACATTACATTGACACGTCTTGAAAATTTTATGAAAATACAACAAGGCTTTTAGTCATAGTGAATTTTTAAAGTTCCGCCGTTTCCGAGTGATAATTTTTCACAACTTTCGAAGAAGTTTATCGCAACAACAATGCCTTGCTGAGTTGGTTGATGTTTTTGGTAATGAAGTACCACATCAATCAACAATTTCTTGCTGGTACTTTGAATTCGAACGTGGACGCACAAATCTTAGCAATGATCCTTGGCCAGGTCCACCAACATTAGCAGTCACCCAGAGAAACGTTAATGCTGTGCGCGCGATGATTAATAAAGATCGTCATGTAATTTACTGGGAGATCGAGACTTGGGAATTTTTAAGACCTCAGTGCAATAGATCTAACGTAATGAGTTGGGTGTGAAAAAATTTGTTTCTCGTTGTATCTCGCATCTGTTGACCGAGGAACAAATAGCGGCTTGTGCCGTTTCAACATCGTTTCAACAGAGGCCGAAAATTTGTACAGTATCGTCACTGGTGACGATACTGTACAAATTGGATTTATTCTTGTGAACCCGAGAATAAATGTCAGTCTACCGTTTGGGTGTTTCAAGATGAGGAAACCCCAACCAAAGTCATCCGTTCCCGCAGTGTGTCGTAAAACATAGTCGCTACTTTTGTATCAAAATACGGACAATGGCTACACTTCCTTTAGAAAATCGAAGGACGGTAACTGCTGATTGTTTGCCAAAAATCGTTTCTGAGCGGCGCAAAAACAAGCCACAGCGTCGGATCATCCTTCACCCATGATAATACGAGTACTCACATTGCTCGACAAACCTTTAAGTTTTTGGAGTAACAAAACATCGAATTGTTTGATCATCCTCCGTAAGATTTCAATTACCTGAAGATGCAGTCGCTGCTTTCTAAATGACCATTTCGAGTCCATTGAAGAGTAGCATAAATGCTTTAACAATTGGTTTGAGTGAATGCAAAAGTGCATCGACAAAAGTGGTGGCAAGTACTTTGAAAAATAATAAAGTACTGAAATTCAAACTATTGCTTTTTGTTAAAGCTATATGCAAAATTAAAAAGACATTCCTCGTACAACGTCTTAATGGGTTAAGTCTACAATTTTGCAAGATTTTTACGGAACGTCTTCGTAAAATAAAACAATGTGCACATATCTTTAACTCAAAACAAAAATCGACGCATCTACAAATGAGATTTTCTTTTCAATAAAAATTTCCCTAATCGACGCACCAATCCTGATTTGTCAGTCAGATCATTTTTAAACTTCTACAATTTTTTTAAACAACGTATTTAAACACTGATCGCCATAAGTTTATTCATTAATCGAAACACTCGTGCTAATAGATAAGGGCACTATTTCGAAAATATTTATGATTAGGAAGTTTCTAAGAATTCATTTAAAAATTGAGCCAGGGTGAACACGTGTTTCTGTCATAGCATAGTTATGCCAAGCTTTACATTAAATTTAATAACTCCTTGTTGATTCATAATGAAAATTTCCAGATTAACGAAATTCTCCTTCAAATTAATCCCCTCTCCTAAAGATCATTCGCATAAGTTTTTAAAAATAATATGTAAATAAATGTTTGGATCCAAGAAATGAATAATATAGCTTACTAAATACATCCAAATATTGAATGCGAAATACAGCATAAATATTATTGTCGTACACCAACCAATACGTGTGCAGTTCTATGCTAATCGAATGTTGCGATAATCAACTATTGAGCTACTTGAACATTGAGCTGATTGAACGTTAAATTATTATTAGACAAGTTATAAAGTCACGTGATCAACAGTAAATAGATCAGCTTTTGATTTATTCAAGATATAACTTCAGTATATGAAACACAGCGTGGCGAAACCGGATTTTTAAAATTTACTATTTACTATTTAGAGTAATTGAATAGTAAATTTTTTTATAAATAATATGTAACTTAAGTTCATATATAATATAATTAATATAATATATTACGATTTATTTATGTAGTTAAAAGAAACACATTAAAAAAACTCGTTTCGCCACTGGAATTATTTACCCCACATTAGACCATACAAATGACGTGCGCCATATGCAGCTGTTCCCCTTGGCCGTTACGACGAAAATACTACTACGATAATACCACACGTAGAAATCATATGAGCGCACATGAGCACTAATACGTATAACTATAGTACTGTCGCAATAAAACCCACTAGAAGAGACCAGTTAGTCCCCTAATATCAAACGACTCGCGCCAATCGCAACACGTTCCAAAAAAATATAACGGTTTTATTTTATTTACTTTCATATAGTTTCAAGTACGTAACATGTAGTTGATAAGAACGAAATATGTCAAACAACAACCAAAATAATTATTATTCAAATCCCGCATTTTGTCAACAAAGTGAATACTATGGAGCAAAAAGTCCTACAAAAATTCAAAGAGCGCAAAGCGTTCGACGGCAATCTCCAGTTGGAGCTCAATCTATTATTAGTGTACATGATCCAATTGTGCGAAGGGAAATCAGTTTACCACCAACACCTGGACCAAAACCTATTCACTATCAACGGATTCACAAAACTGAAGAACCCTATGAAGAACAAGAGTTCTATGAAGAAATGGTTGTTGATGAGAGTGGTAATGTTCAAGAAAAGAAATTTGTTGTAGTCCATAATGAGACCAGATCAGGAGCAAGATATTCAAGAATTCCGCAAAATAATAAAGAAACTATAGGTGCCAGATATGAAGTTGTACCTTCTGTAGAAATTCCAAAACATAGGTATGAATGTATTCCAATGTTAGATGCACAAATTGGAAGTCAAAATAGGAATCAAAATGTTCAGTACCATACAGAAATAGAAGCATCCACAGGAAGAATACATCGATATGCTGTTATACCATCAGATGATGAGGAACCTACAATACAAACTACAAGAGGAAGATATGCTTTAGTACCTGTGGAAGATGTGATTAATAAAAACAGATATGCTGTTATAACGGAAGAAGATATCCAAAATTCAAACAGATATGAATCTATTCCATCTCCACCTCCAGAAACCATATCGCCGCCTGCAAAAAGAAGACCTCCAAATCCTGATGCAACAAGAAAACTTCACGAATTATTAGCAACTCCTCGAAAAGTCACTAAAAGCCTTCCACCAACACCTATTCGTAATGAACCGAAACAATCAATACCATCACTATCACCAATTCATGCTAGTTCGTTCCATTCAACCAGAAAACAACAGAAATTAAATTATGCTTTGGGATCGCGCCAAACATCACCAGATAAAAGACATGTTGCTGTTGTAGCACCAATTTGTTCGAGTCCAATTGAATCGGTTTATAGTGAAACTACTGTTCCAAATAAGACGAAATCCTGGATGAATTTGAGTATGAAAAAACAACCGGTTCAGGCGAGTTTAAAAGTCGCCGCTGTTTTAATGATTTTGTGCGGTTCGGTATCATCCGGTTTGTCTTTTTATATGATCTCTTTTATGGATAGATTATATTTTTTGGATTTTGGAATCGTATCAGGATTTACGTGCCTATTATTGGGTTGTTTGGGATTAAGATCAAGAAATGTTTATTGGTTACCAAATAGGAATTATATCTCTGGTAAGTTCATCACTTTGCTTATCTGTAAAATGTTTAAGGGGTCTGAGGCTTCAAACAATTTTGGGAGCCATTAAAATAATATTCCTATATCGGAGCAGATTTGAACCTCTCTTACTATTACCTGTAAAGTAATTTATGGTAAATTCCCCGTCCTAAATTACCTGTGTAATTTGAATACTTGAAATTTTTCACTTTTCACGTGGGAGATATATTTTTGTTTAAAGTACGAAACTATTCTGTGAAACATTTTCCATTTCTCTGGAAGTTGGTCGACCATCCTCAAAATGTACTGATAACAAATTTTATACCCATTTTTAAGTCACTTTCGAAATTCATTCTTAATTCCAGGACACCAGACTTCCAAAGTAGTTTCTTCTATAATATTAGTTTTTTTTTAAATTAAAATCTTTTACAATATTACCATTTCTGCAGCTGAAATATTATCAGATTCAATGTTTGGGTTAGATTCGTTGGTTAGCGGTTTTTCGTTTTTTTCTTCAAAACTAAAAATATGAGCTATGATTCAAATAACGAAGAAGTTGTTTATATTCAACAATTTCTTCGCGCAATTCTTTCATATTTTCTACTCGAACTGTACAGCGAGTAACATTTACAAATTATTAATTTAATCTATTAATCACATATTTCTGAGTAAATTTTTATATTTAAAAATAATATGGTACTATTTGATTATAAAGTAAAGTAAAGTATGCTTGATTTTCTATCCCTTAAAATATTAAAGAAATTTGCCGATTTTTCATAAATTACCATAACTTTATCGGTAAAGTTTACAATTTTTAATTTATCGGTAATTTTACAACACTAAAAATACGTGTACGAGGGTAGTTTCAGATGTACCCGACCTAACAAAAAAAAACTCGGAACGTTATCTTTACTTCTCTATAATCTTTATGGTTCAAGAGACTTTTCCCAGCAATGTTCAGTAGCTTAGATACCCTGTTTACGGTGAGAATCGGTGAGTTCCTCAAAATAGCCATCAATCGCAGACTACATCTCTTCATTGTTAGCAAATCTTTTACCAGCCCCACGAAACCATTTTTTCAAGTTCGGAAACAGAAAATAAATTTGGCGAATGGGGTGCCTGAGGAACCAATTTGAACCCTAACTCATTGATTTTGGCCATTGCGATAACGAATGTGTCAGCTGATGCACTATCTTGATGAAACTAACTTTCTTTTTTGGCAAATGCTGGCGTTTTTTTTTTGATTTCATCACTCAAACGTTGCAATAATTTCGCTGTTGATTGTTTTTCCTTTCTGAATATTATCAAAAAATATTATACCACGCGCATCCCAAAAGCCGGCGCCATAACCTTGCTTGCAGATCGAGCTCTCTTCGCCTTCTTGGGAGCCGATTCTCCCTTTTCAGTCCATTGTTTTGATTGTTCCTTCATCTCATGTATGAACATGATGAACACATGTTTCATCCATGGATCAGACTCGACGCAAAAACTTGCCTCTATTGCTGTGAAACTTCGCCAAACACTCGATTGAAACATTCTGACGACGCTTTTTGCCCCATTGTGAGTAATCATGGCATCCATCTTGCGCACATCTTTGTCATGTCAAAATTTTCAGTCAATATGCGATGCATACTAAAGCATACTTGTTTTGAAATGCCTACCTGTCTGCTAGCTCGCGCACTTTCAATCGACGGTCATCCAAAAGATTTTCTTCGTCATTTATGACGTTGGCTACCTCATTTGGTCGACCATTGCAATGTTCGTCTTGTTAGCTCGTACGGCCTCGTTTAAGCTGCCATCCAATATTTTACTGTTGTAATCGAAGGAGCAGGCTCCCCAAAAGTAGAAGCTAGCTCCGCATTGATATTGGTTGGACTGAGGCCTTTGAAATGAAAATATTGTATCACATAATTGATACAATTTTTTCATGTTTTACACATTTACTGAGAGCGTTCACTATTGATAGCTGCCAAACAAATACTAAACAACATAGCGTCATCAAACTTCAAACTTATGTTTTATAAGGATGGTAATTTTTACCATAGTCTTTCTGTTCAAACAACAACAGCCATCTGTTCGCCAGATCGGGTACGTCTGGGACTATCCTCGTATACATCCATATTTTCGATATTATATGTATAACGTTGGAAAAGAACTCATTTGACGTGATTTATAAAAAAGTTATTTATAATTTTGTAAATCTTTTTGCAATATTTATATTTTTGCAATTTGCAACATTAATTATTTGCAACTTCTATTGTCTTGAGGTCCCGAGCCTTGCGAGGTCCCGAGGCTTGCAAGCCCGACCGTCTATACGAAAATCTCCACTGATTTATAGACGTATTAATAATATAAAATTCAATTTTCTTCCTAAATAACTATGGACATTTATTTTATACGTTTTACAAAATTACAATGGTTGTTAATAAAAAATAACAAAGGGTGCATAATAATTTATCCTTCCTTGCCTAGTAAGTAGTTATGAAAATGGATTTATTTAAACGGATATAGACATCCTGCTATATTCATATTCCACGTAGATAAGTTGTCATGCAACGAAATGTAAAATAAGTATACATTTCCACTGTAATTTTAATTCCAAAGAAATAAAGATACGTAAATTGTAAATTTTGTTATTTAAGTATATATGTAACTGTTGTATAGGTTCATAATATTTCTTAGGCATTTTCTGGCTATATTTAAAACTCAGGTGTACAGGATATATGGATCGGTGAGTTTTTAAAAGCAAGGAATAATTATTCTACATAAATTCTGCAATGTTTAGATAAACACCATGCCAGTGACGTTTAGTAAACAAGAAGATAATTTTATTTATAATTTATAAAAATTAATTCAAAAATTGTAGCTTATGCTTTTTTCTGGTTGTGACGAACCTAATAAAAGAAAAACTCAAATCTTATCTAATAATTCCTAGGCTATTTTTACTTCAATCCTCTGCACAGTACAAAAATTGCCTTTTAACAATTATCATTAAAAATAACCTTATTATTCAACATTACTATTCAACATTTTTTTTAACTTCTATTAAAAAACCTACCTATAGAAATTAGGGTTTTGGATGAAACGTGTATCGGCCCCATCGTACAGTAATTTTTGAATAACATCAGAGTGTTGGAACTCCGACACATCTTCCTCAGTGGGGAAAATAAATATTTTCTCGCACTCGATTCTCTCAAAAATGTATCCACGCATTTTTATTGATCAATTTCTACAATCTTTCCTATAAAATATTTGACCCCTGTCATACTGAAATTTTACCATCACCCAGTCCTCTTTTTTAAGAAGTTTCTTCTTAAAATGATGGGTTGAAATTGCAAAGTCCTCAGTATGTTGTGGTGATTCTGATAATCGGCTTGGGCCGGCCTTTTCCAGATCTATCCTACTTGCTGAACTTTCATTCTCTCTAAGATCCGCCACAGTGACACTGCTCCCAGCAGGCAGTTTGTCTTTATCTTTTCTTTCCTTATTTAACCCGCCACTCTCTGTACCATATCGCATTTCTTTCAAAAACGTTATCAAACTGTCATCAGCGATAAGGTATTATCTGCTTCCACATCAGAGCTTTCGGGTGGCAATCTCTGTAGCACTTTCTGGGCGCTTAAGGGATATATCCCCATTTTTTCAAAACCTGATTGTATTACCCTTTCCATATTAGGTTTCATTAATGTTTCACTAATGTCTTTGTTTCATAAGCATTGGGAAGTATTTTTTGTCAAAAGATGCGTTACTACCTTTACTTTTTGCTTTGGGAGTTTCTAGAACTTTCTTCCAGTTCGTTTTTAGCGGCCCGAAGAAGTAGACGTCTAATGCCTGCGTGAGATGTGTGAAGTTAGGTGGGAGGAATTCAAAACTTATATCATTTTCTTCTGAAAGGCACACTACCTCAAAGGAGAGATATGAACTAAGATTGTCACCAATCAGCAGCTTATTTCCAGGAAATCGTCAACAGTATTGGATTACAACTTTTTGGAACCAATCCAAAAAGCATATCCCATCTATCTACTCACTGTTGCTTCTATTGTAAAATGATCCAGATGGACCACCTTCCGTCCACAAGTCATAAATTGTTCTGATTTATAAGTTGTGTAGCATGGAAGCAAAGCCCCTGCGGCTGTAGCAGAAAACATAATAGATACGCTAGCTTTGCTAGAATTCATTATGGGCTCGGGATACTTGCATCCCCTTTTAAATATAATTTTACGCTTGGCGGTGCCATCAGGTAAAGTGGATTCATCATAATTTATCTGAAGGTGAGGCGATATATCTTTACTTGTTTCCTCCTGCTCTTTGAAATATTTTTTTATTGTAGTTGCGGAACCTTCCGCTCGGCTCCTTTTAATATTTTGGCAAAGTCGATTAGATAGGGTATCTTTATGGCTTTTTAGAAAGCCCAATGCCCACTCCACACCAGGCATGTTATCTTTAAATTGTCGGGTGCGCTTACCTTCTCTGTCCAAATGATATTTTATGAAGCAACGTAAATTAAATGTGCTTAATGGATAGCCCCAGCTAGAACACTTTAATATTGAGCGCGTTTTTCACTGTCTCAGATATAGCTGTTTGTCCACCTTTATTTTTTATATTTAAATTGCCAGCTAATTTATACTGTTTGATATACCTGTGCAAAGCAGATTTCGAAACTCCAAATTTTTCCTGAGCTTTTCGTAACGGCATTCCTCTCATTATCACCTCAATAGCATTTGTTATTTTTTCTCTGTTAATAGGTTGATTTGGCTCGGCCAATGCGTCCCTTTTATAATGTCTCGGCATCGCAATGTCTCGGTACAATAATGTCTCAAAAATTTTACAAAAATTTGACTTTCTAAGGCTACAATGAATTTATTTTTAATTTAATAAATGATATTTACTCACCAAAATATGTTTAAAAAAGAGAAGTCAGTTATAAGCCGTGAAATATTATAAAATGTTTGTGACACATCGAACTCGACCCTATAAACTCGAAACTCGAAACTCGACACTATAAAAAAAAACTTGAAAAAATAAACAAAACTTTACTTTCTCAAATATCCGAAATGATTATTTGGTTTCAATGGCTCAGCTGTGTCTTGGCAGAACGCTTAACAATCAAACTGGCATTGTGTGCAACAAAACAAAAAAAAATGTGCGGTAAATTTAAATTACTTTTTCTTAGGTTTTTGTCCCTATTCCCTTCCATGTCCCTATGCACCCCACTCTACGGAACTGTATTTTACGAAAATACTTTAGTTCAAAGATACTAATAATAATTAAAACTTAATCACACGTTATAAAGAGAGATGAAACCAATTGCGCTTTTATCTCGTTAATTACATGGCAACTGCTCCTAACTAATAAAAATCAAATGTACCAATTGCGCTCCAACGTGAAACATATAATACGCCATTTGGGGCTTCGAAATTAAATGTTAAATTTTAGTTGTTTAATCAATTTAGTACAACTCTAATTACATAGTCATACATATAATAAACAGTAAAACTTTATAAAAAGAATACAAATGTTGCAGCACTACACAGTAAACTCAAAAATAAGTGTAGACTGAATATAACATTAAATATGCATAAATAATTTTGTATTCCACAAAATTAAAACAATTTCAGTTTCAGAAATGCACTATAAGCTTCAATTTGAATGAATATAAATGGGGTAGTTCGTATAGGGAAGAGTGTTATACTTTGGAACAGTTGTACCTTGGAACGCCATCTAGTATCTATTGTCACCACTATATGCTGACAACTATTACAGAGTCAAGGTAGTTCTATGGAAACTATTGTTGTGGTTGTTAGACATCGCGAAAATCACGTATTTATATATTTCTGATTAGTGAGTATTTTTGTGAGAGAATATAATTAGTGACCTAAAACATTATTGTGAGACTAACTGAGAATCATTTTAGGTAGAAATTACTTTAACGGAAGTATTTTAATATATTACAGTAGCATTAGAATGTATGTAGCCCTAACCTAAAAATATCAATAGATGTTTTGATCCTGTTGTGAATGGTATTGTAGATTGGAACATTGTAGGCCTTGTACCTTGGTACGTTCCAAGGTACAATATTTTGTTTTAAATTTGGTATTTGAAAAATCATTTTGTTAATTAATAAAAAATACTTCTCAAAATTCAATATTGGAAAACATAAACAGTGTTTCCTATTGGTAATAGTATTTTCCTTGTTACAGACCCAAAAATGCCTAGAAGTAAGGTGGGTAAGAAACGAGACAAAAATAAAAAAAGAATAAATATTGAAAATGCTATAGACGCTGTGACTATTAATAATATCTCATTTCGGGAGGCGGTCGCAGTATGTACTGTCAAACTTTCTACACCGCATCTTTTTGTCAAAACCCTAATGTCCCATGAATCTGACAAATTTGAATATAATCCAAATAATGCAGTCAAAAAGGTTTTTACAGACATTATGGAACTAGCATTCTTAAGCTATGTAAAGCAGGCCGCTCGCATGCACTACGGCTTAACCAATAAAGAAATGCGGAAATTGGCCTACGAATATGTCAAAATTAATAACCTTAATTATTCTCCCAAGTGGGATGAAAATCAACTTGCCGGTGCTGAGTGGATGAGAGGATTTAAAAAATAATGCAAGGCCAAGTTTTCCCTAAGGAAACTGAATCAAGATCTTTAGCGCGTCCTACAAGTTTTAACAACGTGCAAGCATTTCATTAAAACTTAAAAAAAGTGCTCGAAAAGTATGGACTATTTCTCCCACACTGAATTTTTAATGTGGATGAAACCGGTTTATGTACCGCCCATGTTCCACCCAAAACAACTTAGCAGTGCAACTTCAGGTGAACGAGGCCTAAAGGTCACTTTAATAGCAACGATAATGCAGTTGGTAACCATCTACCACCAATGTTCATTTTTCCAAGGGTCCACTTTAAGGACAACATGTTAAAAGGTGCTCCAGTTGGTAGTAAAGGAGATGCTAATCCGTCTGGATAGTCGAACGAGAACCTGTTTCTAGAGTGGTTTAAATTTTTCATTGATCATGTCAAACCAGCTAAAGACCATCCTACATTATTGCTTCTAGACAACCAAGAGAAATTGAAAAGGCTCGAAGTAATTGAAAAGATTCGAAATGTAACTGAAAAGGCTCGAAGTTTTGGTGTGAAGATGTTAACGTTTCCTCCACATACTTCACACAAACTACAGCCACTTGACCGCACATTATTTGTATCTTTTAAAACAAATTACAATAGAGCAGTTAACGATTGAATGTCTGTGAATGTAGGCAAGCCATTGTCGATCTATGATGTAGCAGAAATTACAGGAAGGGCTTTTCAACAGATAGACCAGATCCAGACAAAGAACAAGATCAGAACCAATATATTTTGAATTTATCAGATCCGTCCACTTCGACGTCCAGTAGGGGAAATCTCGTAATGAGTCTAGAATTCATTAGACCATTTCCAAAAGTAGAACCACGTAAGTCAACCACTAAAGGCAAAAAAAAAGATAAATCTACAATCCTAACCTAAACACCAGAGAAGATTGAAATAAATGTCACACCATTGACACCGCTCAAAGAAAACCAAAAATAAAATATAAGAAAGGATAAAATTAAGAGGAACCTAATGGCAGTAGAAGAAACTGGCCATGAAGGTAATATGCCTCTAAGGGAATCTTCGGGTGACGAATATGGAGGAAGACATTAAAGAAAAAGAAAATGAAGAGGTTTTCATCAATTTAGCCACAGATAAAACAACCGTAAAAGATATTCTCGCTCTCACAGATGTTGTTCAGTTCTTTATCAAGGTAATGTTTATCCCGGAAAAATGGTTGAATATAATAATGACAACGCCATTATTTCCTCGATGGTACATCTCTTAAATCATGGAAGTGGCCAGGGAAACCAGATCTCCTTGACTATCCTTGGGAAGATGTTCTTGGTTCGCTAAAACCTCCTTTACAAGTATCAAAGCGATGTTTTTATAGGATTCCGGAACTTGATAAATTATTGTAGAAATATTTCTAATATTAATACTGAATATTATTTGTTCATTATTATATGTTATTTTATGTGAATATTATTTGTTATTTTGTTTATTCAATACAGTACTTAACAATCATAATACATATATTTAGTAACGTTCAGAGGTATATGACGACCTGTTCAAAGGTACACGATGATCATGTACCCTGTAACATTTTCAGTCAGCATATACAAATCAACTGCTTTTAAATTAGACTTTTAAAAGTGATTTGTAATACTTACAAAATGATTGTGCGCTGTTGCAAAAAATAAATGGTTGCAATATTTTGACAAGAACTCCTTAAAATATTGTACAATCTGAAAATTGTTCCAAGGTAC
>WYDF02302488.1:0-15497 GCA_009867245.2 Adranes taylori
TGATTTCATATTAACTGTTTGACGATGTATTGTTCATTCATGCAAATAAAAGTCTATCTATCTATCTATCTATCTATCTATCTATTTGTGTACATTTTAACTAACCCCAAGTCCATCTAGTAGTGCTCCAAGTAGTTAGAGTCCCCTCTACTTACGAGTCACGAAAGTGTAAAATAACTACACTTTTTTTCTGAAAAATTTAAAATAATAAAATAAGATAAAGAAATTTTATATAATGGATTACTAGTTAGAATTCTTTTATAAATAGCTGGCATAAATTCCAACAACTCAGTTTGAGTGGCAGCTGAAACAACGGAAATTCAGATGTTGGTAGATATTTAAGCTACTGCTTTAGTCATTTTTGAAATCAAAAGATGTGTGCGATTGCTTCACTTTCAATTGTGCCCCACTTCAACTTTAGGGCGAAAAGTTGTCTCAACTTATTGACTACTTACTAGAACAATACATTTCGGAATCAGCGAGATTCTCCACTAATTAGTGGGTCTAGATGTTTACAAAGGCTAACGTATGTATTTGAGAGCTTGCATTCTCGATTCTATTCTTTTTACCACACTCTGCCTAATGTTTGTAAATTTATAATAGTTTTATTATTAGATTTACGAAATGATAGCTATATAAAAATTCGGAGCGTCAACCTAAATGTAAAAAAAATTACTCCGTACTTGCCCTACTAAACAAAACTAAAATATAGACAGCGAAATACATAAATTACAAGATAGAATTATTAGGAATTTGACTTTTATTAAGAGTCTAGGGAACCATTTTAAAATTTGCAATTATATATAATTTATATCTGTGTAACATTAGTCCAACGTAGGCTAACAATATTATAGCTATAGCGGTCTAAATATTATAAAAATTGTTGTTATTATTATTAAATTAAGGCCGGGACGCTATTCAAGGTATCTTTGGGACGCTACTCACCAATCATTAAAGAGCAGTCTCGGTCACTACTCGACATTCCCGATCGACTGATATATGAAAAAATATATCCTTAATAATCTCTTTCTACTATATTGGTGTTAAACATCTACGTTTTTTCTCCCATTAATTAAATTTTATTTAGCAATTTATATATCATATCATAATTGAATTTAATTAGCTTAAGGAATTTAGATTATATTACATATAACATTCATTATTTACTAACTTAATTTGGTGGCGCTATATTCCATTAAGAACACGGGCTTTATCAACTACAGGTTTTCGTCAGTCGGCTCTCCTGGTAACCATCTGTCTTCAGTTTCGGGATCCTAGCATGCGTACACCTAGCATATATAAATTCTTACAAGTATAATATATATAAATTCACCAATTTAAAGAAATGGCAACCGAATATTCCATAATGTCGGAATGATAACGCGAAATTCTTATTTATTTGTTTACTAAAAGATTAAGCGAAGCCATTGGCACGGATTGTACACTAAAACTATTTTGAACCTGCTAAATTTGCTATATTCTGCGCATTATGGAACGACTCGAAAAAATGCGTGTGTAATTTAGGATTAAACAGATCCTAAATTTTTAATTATTGCTTTAAAACTTATCTTTTTTAGGTTACAAGAACCACGTTTTCTTTATTAACTGTGCTGAAAACAGTACACATATGAAACTATAGTCGCTATAAGTATATTTCGGAAAGAATAAATTTACAATCATTATTTTCACTTGTATTTACAGAAATAATGTATTTTGCTTGTATGTTAAGTAGATTAAAAGATAAATATGTTTAGCATGTCTTTTAAATCATCAAATCGTTATCATTTTCTTAGTTTCTTCATTCCAAATGAAATAAATAAATAATAAAGATAATAATAATAATATATGGTAATGGAAAGAGCACGAGTAACACTAAAGTGTTCCAATCGAATAAAACCTTTTGTAATATTACTTTACTTTTACCAATAATTATATTTAGGTATATATGTGGAAAGGTGTTAATAGCTCTAAATGTTTGCATTTAAAGTGGAAATAAAATAATATTTTTAATATGTTTGCATTTTATGAGATTCTGCTGTATATATTTTGTCAGTAAATTTAATTTTCTTATCATTTTATTAGAAAATTGCAAATAAAGTCGGAGTTGAGAATGTTGTAAAACGCTTTTAACAAACAGTCAAAATTATCTAAACAGTTAAATTGATTCAATATTTTGTTGATGTCTAACTAATAGAAGACATTTCATAACATAGTAGGGATTTGAGTGTATCAATTGTATTGCTTTGATCATAGATACGTAAAGGTTGAAATAAAATAAATGTAAGTAAATATAATTTAGGGAAAATTTTTACCTTAAACTGCACTAAATAGTAAAACATATTTTTTGGTCTGTCAGGATATTTTGGTTTTCATAATTATAATTTGAAATATTATAAAAAACATTTGTGGTGACTATTGAGAACATACATTTATAAAAAAATTGTAAACTAATATTAAACTATTAATCCTTATTCCTAATCAGTTTAACATTACGAACTGTTAAAATTTCGGGATGTGGCAACACTGTACTTATGCGATAATTAACTTATTAAGCGTCCTGAAGTTTGATCTGTCAGTTGTGAAACAAAAGTGATAGACTGTAAATATATCAAACCGTTTCGTTACTGCAAATTTTCAAAATTATTTACCATTCAATAAAAATGGATTTAAATAGAGAACATTTTCGAGCAATAACTTTATTTCATTCTCGTTTATAAAAGTAAAAAGGAGTTCATCGAAGATTTCAAAATTGCCTTTGGTGAAGAGGCACCTTCAAGGACAACTGTATTTCAATGGCCACAGATAGGTTAGTGATGTTATATATAGCTCAGAAACTGAAGCTCAGAGGCTCGTGTGAACTGATGTAAAGAAATGCTTAAACGATTCGACTCAGGGAGATCAAACTTGATGTACGACATTACTAGTGGTGATGAAAGTTGGATCAATGCTTATGAACCAGAAACGAAACACCAGTAAACTCTTTGGGTGGTTGAAGATGAAATAAAACCCACAAAAGTCACTCGCTGCCGCAATGTTTCTAAGAAAATGGTAGTTTGTTTTGTCTCAAAAACTGGGTATGTCGCTACTATTCCACTTGAATATCGTACAACTGTTAATGCAGAATGGTAAACATCCATTTGTTTACCACAAGTTATCACTGAATTTTGAAAAACAAATAGGTCGTGACGCATCATTTTGCACCATGACAATGCCCGTTCTCAAACTGCGCAACAAATAGTAAATTATTTGAGCAGTCAAAAGGTAGAATTGTTATCTTATCCTCCATGTAGTCCTAATTTAAATCCTAACGACTTATCTAATAAGATTTCAAGTGTACCACCTTCTGAATGGAAGAATTGCTTTTAGGATTGGTTTATTCCCATAAAAAATGTATATATTGTAAAGCGGACTATTTTGAAAACCAATAAAGTATTATTTTATTTATAGATGTTTTTGTCTTCTTCTATCCCGAAATTTTAACAGTAGCCCTCGTATAAAGAATAAGCATTAGATACTCCCAAATATTTTAAATAGTTTAAGATAATTAAATACGATAAAATATTTGGCGGTGTGAATGAGTTAGGCTTAATTTTAAATGGGACAGCTATTTGGCGCAAGTTAACCACAGATCTGTTTTATGATCAAGATGCAGCATACCTCAGAATGCAAGGTTATTATGTGTAACCGATGCTAATTAATCAAATCTTAAATAATTTACAGAGAGTTATGCAAACAAGTGAATCGATCTAAGTCACCTAATAGAGGGGCAGAACACACTGGTGTACAAACCGAACTTGTTAATTAGGTACGAATTAATCATGAGCGAAAATATGCATACACATGGCTAGACTCTCTAATTAGAGGGGAGACCAAAAACGAAAAAAACCTCCATACAATGCACTTGAACGAAGACTACAATTTAGCAACGGCCGCCAAAGGTCATGACAGTGGAAATTATAATTATGAATTAATTCTGATTAAAATAATAATTAAATTGAACCATAAGTCATGACTAAGTAACAAACTAGATATATATTTTAAGTATGAAATCGTCAAATGAAACACGGTATCTAGTAGTCGGTATTATCGTAATAAATCACGAATAAATTGGTTTTTACGAATAAATTAGATTAAAATTATATGGTAATAAGTTGATTTATTAATCAACGTAATTTTTAATAAATCTAGAGGCCTAAATAAGATCACTGTGCGTTCATTATAAATATCGAATAGAATTAGCGTTTGTGATAGTACAGCTGCTCGAATGTAAGTATCTATATTAATTCTGTGATTGTCTTATGGTTTAGTTTGTTAATGTATGAATAGGATTATTTTTATTGAATTATTATTGAGTAATATTTGAACATGAATAATATTTTTATTTTATTATTTTGAATTGCGAACGAATACTTTATTTAGGTGCATGGCTGCGTTTCAGAAACGTCAGAATACATTTCTTATTTAAGTTTAAACCATTCTTTAATTTTGCTGCCTGAAGTGTAGAAATTGTCGACCATAGCTAAAGGTTAGCATTACCATTAATTTTTTACCTACTTACGGCATGGTAATCTGAACAATAGCCACACTACAGTCTAGTGTTTTACTATAATTCCATTGGATTAACTGGGGGATTATAATTAGAATTTTGCGTCTAAATAATTTGAAAAATAACTATATTTCGCATTGTATAAACTGATGCGAGTACTAAAGCGAAGTGCATTTTTTTAAAGTAATAAACAAGCTTAGTACATCTAAGGTGAGAATGGGAAGACTACGCTTTCCAGTTATATCATTGCTCCTCTCACCAGGTTATGACGGAGAATAACCCTTTGCACCAAAATAGAACGTGACAGTATTATGAAACAAGAATAGAAGATTGAAGCTCTGCACCCCGAGTGTTGGATTTAACCTGCTTAGGACCCGAAGTAAAATAAATTTTTGGGGCCCGGTCCGTATATATATATATATATATATATATATTCTTTTTTGCTAAATGTATATACGGTACGGGATTTAATTTTCTCAGCACTATAATAATCATAAATTTGTTTCATATTGAAACTTTTTAACTTTCTTATTTTATTTGAATTTAGTTTAAGATGCATAGTTATTTACAATTTCAGAAAAACAAAATTTGATTAGTCAGATCAGTCAGATGGTTTTTTCCAGTCAGATCAAAGAGTTTGTGGACTATTGTAGTCTTTCCTGCAGACCTTCTTGTCGCCAGTATTCTTCGAAGTGTAGCTTGTGAGCATGTGTATTCTTCGTTTACAGGTTTAGAATCTGTGTTCTTGTATGTTTGAAAGCGTGCAATTGGGATGTTGAATAAAGTGTGTTGAAATAAAGTTGGCTGGACTTTTAACTTAAATTGGTCAAAGTTTTCCGCAAGTTACGGTTTGTCGTTTTAGCCGAATGATCGCATGCCCCATAATCTGTGGTATCAGCGTATAAAGCACAGTTTACATAAGATGTAGTTGAGGGCCGGATATAATAAGAATATACAACAGAAGCGCAAGGTCGGACCCTTGAGGTAATCGAGTTGTAGATTTTCTAGAAAACGTGTTTGCTATTTAATTTTGCGTGGTCCAGTCATACAATGCTCCGATAAGTATAACTGGACCATCTTCATTGTGTTTGGGTAAAGGATGTCAATCTCATGGAGTTTCCGTATGAGCCTAACAAGCCTGACATATCCAAAAGTGTTTTTAGGGTTAGGATTAGGAATGCATTTACGCAGGAGACTATGCTGTTTTGTCATTTCAGTGGGACCGCGACCGCCCTCAAGCATAACTTCAGTTGAATCGTAGTGATGTTGTTGCCGTTGTTTGCACTTTCTCCTTGACGTATGTTCTTTGTGTCTCATTATACTGGTGATATATTCTTCAACGGGGTCACAAGTTTCGTTGTTTTGAGTCATGCACGTTACTATGGTTTTTAAACTGATTCATTCTCCTAGTTTCAACACGCTTATATGCCCACGTCACGAATATGTGCATCAAAATAATAGATGGTCTGTGGTTTCTGTTGCCTCGTGAAAGTGAACGCACTCCGGACTTTCCGTTTTGTGAATTACTTGTAGCCAGTTGGAAAAATTGCCACGCCCGCTTAGTACTTGTGAAGTGTGGTTGGTCAATTGGGCGTGCTTTCTGCTGTTGCCTACCAAGACATCTGGTATTAATAGTGAGTCCGCCGATCTTTAGAGCTTCTATCCCATTGGCTTGCCAGTCCATGTACGGAGTTCCATGCTCTCTCATTTATAAACTTCCTGTTTTCATGGTGCATCTACGTCTATGTTGGTGTGCCCGCCAGCACTTAGAGCGCAACTGTATGTACAGTTCTAAATGATGTAATGATGGCTATAATGCATAAGCGTTGTGTTCTATTTACTAGCTCTGTATGGTACTTTCTTGTACAGATTTCTTCCGTCCACACTGGGAAAGCATAGAGAATTGTCGATTCCGCATCACTGTTGAGTAGCTTGAGTCTTGCTGGCTTAGGCTCCCCGATTTTATGCATTACTCAGGCCATTTGCATACCTACCTTAGAAGCTTTCTCGACTACTTTTGTCCATGCGCACATTTAAGTGTTTTATGACAATTTTGTACAGTACCCACTGTTGGTCCTTTATGACTTCTACGTTTGTTAGGTTTCTTCTTCCCGTTAGCATTTATGTTTTAGTTTTGCTTAAGGAAATATGGATTTCATTTTGTGTAACCCATTTCTACACTTGTTGGGCTGATGCAGTTAGTTTTCTGCAATAAACTTGTGTACCAATCGCAACGCATCGTAAGGCCGTTCCATCGGCGAAATAAATTGCCTTAACGCCATTGAACAGTCGGAGCTCAATTAGTCCGTCAAACATAATATTTCACAAAGTTCGTCTTATTAAGGATACTTGTGGCACTTTGCTTGTTACGCTTATTATCTTTTGACATCTTTTGACCTTTATCTGCCGGCAGAATACTTTTCGAGACGTCTTAGATACATTGACACTTGTTTGTTTTTAGCGTTAAGAGGACCATTGCCAACGATGAGCTGTTAAAGTCGTTCCTAATGTCTGTAATAATTAGCGCCTATAATTGGCGCCCGCTCCATGTACCTGATATCGCTTCCAATGTAGTTTCTTTTACCGCGATCTGTAGTGCATCACCATTTCAAAAACCAAAGCTCCCTGTACTTAGTCAGTCGCCTCTAGGTATATCTCTAACCTGTTAAATAGCAATCGTTAGAAGAGCCTTCCTGCCATAATAAGCAGACAAAGCGGTCTATATGCTGTCGGTCTGTCAGCTTCTGATCATTCCTTTGGAACTAACACAAGACTGCTTAATTTACATGTCACGGGAAATTCATCTTCTTGTAGAAGCTTCTTGAAAGCTGCAGCAAGCAATTGTGGTATTCCAATTGCTACGATTTTAAAAACCGTGCTTTCTACGCGCCATGATTAAGTGTATTTTTGTCACTTCATTGTTTGTGAACAAAGATTGTCTTCTTCTTCCTCTGTATTTACAAGTATACTTTCTGAGAAAAGGCCATGCTCTGAACATAACGTCCTTACCCCAAAGGTTCGTTTCTATCTGTTTTGATTCTAATGTATGGAATATATCTAGGAATACTGCAAAAGCGCCAAGGTCACTACGCAATGTCTGTGGCATATTTGTTCGAAACTTAAAAAAAGGGCTAATGCATTGCAAAGCGTGATGGTCTGAAGCCGATTTGGTTGCCCTGAAAATTTTTATTGATTTCTTGACAGTTTCGTTAGCGAAAGATGAAAATTCTCTCAAAAGTCCTTTGTAAGACATTGTGAAGTGTGATTGATCGAAACATGCATAAGGTTTTTCTGTGGTTTTGGAATCATTACGGTTTGGCCTACTATCCAAATAACTGAAAATACAAGCACCAAAAAGGCAATTAATCAACATAGTAGGAGTCTCACATTGAAGCCATGTGAAACAATACGAATTTGCTCAGGTTTGATGTAAGTCAACGTCATGTTTGATAGATGAGATTTATATAGAAAACCAATGCAATCCTGCTGAACTGTAGGAAAAACTTATTGATAGCTAGCAATATCTGGCCGAACTTTTTAAGAAATATTGGTAGATTGAATACACATATTTTTTTTTTTCAATGAAGTTCTAGTTAAAATTTCATATCAGTTTCCTTGCAGATTTGTATAAGCGATACAACGTTTCTGTTTAATTGCTTAAAATCTCATTGATATTTATCCCATTGATATTAGTAGGTTTGTAATTGTTTCCAAGAATATAAGAATAAAAAAAAAACAAACGTAACATAAAAGAACAAGTACAACACCAACGATGTAGTTAGCGGGCGAAATTTATTCGCACAACGCGATGGAATCACAACCATAACAAGAATTTGCCATTATCTTCCAAACTGAAGAACAAGCAAACAGCTACAACGCGTTCATATACTATAGGTTCCGAAGTGACAAATTCTTTTCTATTGTTTTCTTGTACATTTATACATTTCCTTTATACCGAGTGTTTAATTAATAGTTTTCAAAGCGATGGTGCTTATTGTATTCAGCAAGCTTTTTAAAAGATGAAAATCGCTATTGTCACATTTTTTGTTTGATATGTTCAAACTCGGTAACATTTTTAAGAACTAAATCAGTCAAAAAGCTTGCCTCGGAATATTATTTGAATGGAGCTGTGCTTCAAGATTAACAAAGAATCAGAAAAAATATTACCTCATCTTAACCAATGGCGGTAGAGCCCATCAAGAACTCGAGCCTCCTCCACAACGCCCCGTCATTCCAGCCGTCTTCAACCTATGACGCGTATCCTTTGCAAATCCTCCTCAACGCCTTTTAGACAGGGCTTTTTGGGCCGATTACCAACAATTACTCTTACGGTTGTTAAGTAAACAGTTTCCAAGCCGATGGACAATCTGGCATTTTCTGGAGAGGTCCCACCCAAAAAATCCGTCAGCAACAATGATCCCAGTAGAGTTCATATATCTTGTCGTTCTTTCTAATATGCCAGACGAACCTATCGCACATTGGAACAAATACACATCGCAGGATTTTCCGCTCCCATATATTCAAAATCTTCTCATCGTGTGCCGTGAGCACCCATGTTTTACTCTTTTTGCTACAGACCCTATGATAGTTCTATAAATCCCCTGCTTGCTTTGCCACCACAATAAGCGAGATTCTAGACAAAAGTATTTTTATTTCACGCTTTCTTGCTCTCTTTTGTTTCAAAGAGTTGTGGTTGCTTTCAGTAATAACGGAACCGTGATATTTTAAAGTAGGTATATTTTCAAATTGGTGATCCCAATGGTAGTGGAGTTACTGCTTGCAGCACAGTTCGGGATATTACCTTATACTTTGTTTTGCTCAAGTTGACCCGAAGCTCTGCTTCTTTAGTCTCTTACTCCAGGTATTGGAAAGCTTCTATAAGTTACCTCCCTCTTCTAGCGAGTGGGTCCACGTCATCGGCAGAAGTCAGATAATGCACAGAAGACAGAGCAGTTGAAAAGATTTCTTTTGGGGTTCACTCCAATCTTCCTTACAATACGCTCCCGAGTGAAATGGAAGGGAATGCATGATATCACCTTGCCTTAAGGCCTTTAGTCATTTTGAAAAGCCAGCGTCAAAGATAGCGTCATTTTGAAAATCCTAAAACTTGAAAAGCTTGAAATTTTTACCAGCAGAGCCAAAATGTAGAAGAATATGTTATTTGCACTATCATGAGACTCAAAGTCTATGAGTAACTGGTGTACGGTGGTATTAAATTCATAACATTTTGCAAAGAAGCACTGGATTGTAAAAATTTGATCAATGGTTGTTTCGGCTCGCTTAAAGCCGCGCTGGTAAGCACACAAACTATTTCTGAAAAAGGTTCAAGACGTATGGTTAGAACTTTAGCTAGAATCTTATAGGTATTGCTGAGAAGGGCAATACCCCAGTAGTTAGCGCAATCCAGTTTCGAGACTTTCTCGTGTAGGGGACTGATTTGAGAAATATTACAGTCATATGGCATCAGCTTCTGTTTACAGAATCTACAGACTAGTGTATGTAACACTCTGTGCGCTTTTTCCCTACAGTATTTCAAAAGTTCTGTCTGAATCAGGTGGCCACCGCTTGTTTCTTATTCTTCAAGCCCTTCATTGATCTCGCCGAGACTCGCCTCTGCTACTGGTAAATTTTCACGTTGACGCCCACTGCTGCTACTGATATTACCTCGGGATGCCACACTCACTGATCTTGTTCAGGAGACTATCAACTAGGATTAGAACCAGGCTTCTATTTCCGTCCATGATCATAGCTCTCCCCGCCTAGAAACTTGCTCTCTGCTCTTTAATTTTTGCTACATTTTGTTTATCTTCTTCCTTTCTGGCATTACCTCAATCTTCGTCTACTTATTAACTCCCATTTTCCCTTCTCCCCATATGTGGACCAGTAGCTCTTGCCACCGTGAAAGCTTGGTAGTTTCTTTTTATTCGATGTTGCAGTGCGTTTTTCTTTAGTTTATTTTTTCGACCCAGAGCTATTTGGCAGTCATCATTAAACCAACCACGCTGCTCTTCTCTCCTTTCCTTTAAATTCTACCGTAGTTACAGCAGCTAGGTTTACTGCATTCTTCTACGTCGTACTTTGGTATTTCTTTCTTCTTCGTCTTGCCTTTGCAGATGCCCTTGTCCTGGAATAGTCTTCCTTGGCTGTTTCATCTTACTTTATATCTATTATTAGTTACATCTATTCTCAGTTCATCAATTCTTAGTCGACAAAGATGTGATTTATTTGATTTTTAGTGATACAAGCGGACAAAGACCATTTGCTTGATGTATTCTCTTGTAGATGAAGTACGTACTTGACAACGTCTTTGTTGGCTTGCAGCAAAATCAATGAGTCGTGTTCCGTCGCCATTGGGCAGTTCATGGAAGCTATGGCTCCCGAATATCGGCCTATAAAACTCTTTTCTCCCTATTTTGGAGTTTAGATCTCATAGAATTAATTTCACGTCATGTGAAATTAATAAATTGTAAAGTATTTCCAGTTCGTCATGGAATGCGTCCGAGATTTCATCTTCGGCTTCTTCCATCAAGCAAATTACAGTAACGTTTCTGAAATACGGTACTGATGTATCTTTGGAGATGTTCCCGATTAATTCGTTTTGATGCTTTGTTTTGGTTTCGTGACAGCTTATTTTTTACAGAGTATGGTATTTTGCAATCCTCGGGAGAGGCTGGATGTTTTTCAATCTTGGGACTTAACCAATAGATTATTTTCCTCCTCCACGGTTTTAGAAGCATCACCCACCCTTTTGCAGTGACGTCTTAATTACGCGGACCCCGCCTGATATCCGCAGGACATGTAGCGGTCCTGCTGTCAGCTGTCACGGATTTACTGTTCCGTCTTGACCGTCTTTGCAATAGTACCAGTTATCTTCTCCGCCCTTACAGCCGTTGGACCGTTTTCATCTAGTAACACTAATCAGTTGCCCTTAAGCAGTTTTACCACCAGAAGCAAGTTGGATTAAGTTTTCTTTAATTATAGTTGGGCTTAAAAATGATGAAGAATTATGCCATGTTCTTGGATGGCGGTATACGAAAAGACTAATTTTCTTTGTGATTTAATACCTACGAACATGTAAATGTTTTAACTGAGTTACTCTAAATCGTAAAAACTCAATGATGACAATTAGATGAGTTAGTCCAATTTCAGATACCTGTCGATGACATGTGTAATCAGAAACAGCTTAAACAAGTCAGTCTGGAGTAGACATATATTTCAAGTATTAGGGTAACTATCATCAGTACTCCCTTTTAATAGTCATTCAAAGTCTTCGACCTTATAACTACACTACGCCCGGACGTTTAAAACAAATTTCCAAATGGCTTAAATATCCTGGCATGTTGTAGTTCTTAGGCCAAAGACTTTGAATGACTACTAAAAGGGAATACCGATTATAGTTAGAATAATACTTGAAATACGTAACTACTCCAGCCTGAGTTTTTAAGCAATTTGTGATTACATATGTCATCAGCAGGTATCTGAAATTATACCAACTTATCTAACAGTCATTAATTTCTACTTTACCTGTGGCTATTTTGATCAGTTCTGGTATTGGGTCGCTCCCCTGCAATTGAATGATTTTCACGTGTAGCGGATAGGGCAGAAATAGAATACTGCTCGTGGAACAGAAATTGTTCAGCGGGTAACAAAATCTTAAATAACAATATGACAATGTAAGCATCTAGTTTACAACGGCACGTAGATGATACATTCCTAACTTGTCGTTCCCAAAAATTAGGAATTTATTTGAGTTTGGCTTGCGAATGCACGACGTACTGAAGTAAAAGCAAAGATCAACAATAATAAGGAAATGCTAGCCAAAAATAAAGAGTATACGCTAACAAGGTGGCAGAATCTTCCGAATGAGACAACACAATTGGCATGGAGCAGGCGGCTAAGACCGGAAATCCAGAAATCCACCCGTGTTACCTGAAGCAGTATGAGACTTTGGTTTTCCGGCTCAGGCAAGCATTGACTGGTCATGGAAATTTTGCGGCTTATATATGAAGTTTTGCGACATGTGAGCACTGCGACAGCGAAAAAAAATGATGCCGAACACACAATTATGTAGTGCGACGAGAAGGCTGATGCAAATTTGACATGCAAAAACAACTAGGAGAAGTGATAACAGCTCAGAGTTTGGTGAAAACAATGTTGGAAAGCAAGCGGAAGCAGGACAATGTCGCCAGATATAGTCGCCTTCTCATGCAATGGAAAGAAGAGGCCGAGAAATTTCGGAATGGAGAATAGCCGTATATGAGAATTGGAGAAATTGAACTATGACAATGGATGTGAAATATAAATCGCTGGAAGGATGACCTGGCTAGCTAAGATACCCGATGAAAGGCACTTTGAGGTCATACCAAAGTTTTATATCTAGAGGCCTGAACCGGATGCCGTGTGGCCCAAGCGCGGTTGGCTTTAGGGGCAACGCTTAGTTGACACGCCAATCCCCCACAATGCCTACTGCAGGTTTCTCGACACTTAACACCAGAAACAAAAAAACCGAAACACGTGCAATCAATGATTCTTTCGTAACTCGTAAACTGATTGCTAGGACGCCTCGTAAGCAACCATATGAAGAGTTCTCGCATAATACCAATTAGCATGGGCAACACTTCGATAAGGGAATACAAATCCTGGTTAATAGCACCAGATGATGCAAGCTCAAAAACCTATAAAACTTTTTCATTAAGAATGGAGTCGGTCAATTAAAAATGATCTATAGAAATTGCAGGCAATGTGACGAAAAAATCTATAGAAAACACGAAAGACAACACAGTACGAGTTGCTTAACTAATCTTAGGATAATGAACGATACCCAAATAACAAGCGACAATGTGCAATTACAGTAGAATATTCTTTCAGCGGTCAGCAGAACAAAAGGTGAATTTGGTCATCCGTTTCATGAAGGAAGCTGATAAATAAACTTTGAATCTTGCAGGTGACACATTATAGAGTAATGGCGACACAGATAACATTTAAACAAACTTACATTTGAATAAGTAAACTATGAGCACAAATTAGATAATTGTTTGAGTACGATATTTAAAAAAAGATCCGAATCACTTCGAAATCTTCAAACTGGCAACTAACGGAATCTGGCCCGAGAAATGGTTGGGAATCAATTATGTAACAGCAGAATTATTTGAAACACCTGCGGTCTGTGTGCTTTTACACTGTAATAGCAGTGACATGAAAATAAAAAGGAGTTGCTGTTCAATTTATACTTAGATTCGTACGGGTTGACTATTATAGTCGACATTGTAGATCTGAAACACCCTATATATTGCATAGAAGAGCCGGAGTAACAAAGAAATAGAGTATGGGCGTACTCCCTAGTGACTAAAGAGCGTTAAAATAATAAGCCAACTATTTGGCAATATAAAATCTTAGGCGGCATAATGAGAGTCAAGAAATTAGGACTACAACGTACGGTGGAGTTTTGTTTAGAAAATAATGCATTGGGGCTTCAGAGGTACCGAAGTTCTTATTATGTATAAACTTTAGAAAAAGATATGCCTAAAATAGGAATGAAAAACAAAGCTCCAATATCATGAATACGAAATCGAAACAGCGCGTCCATAGAAGACACAGTTAAAAGAGAATAACGTACGTATCCAAAATGTTGGTACCTCACCAAAGCACAAATTCATTTGAATTACCTTATAGGCGACGTCGTGGCTGGAACCAAATGATTAAAGGTGGCGAGACGAAAAAAACGCATGCAGTTATATAAAGAGCAAGAAAACGGGAAAATTAGGGAACGAAGAGGACAGACTATGAAGCAGTCATAATCAAATGTACTGGCAATGGAACATACTGGTTCATGTAATAACGCACGGTTGTTTGAAAAAGGAGATGAAAAAATGATGGTTGGTGAACCCGTACCGGGGGGAAGTAGAAGAATTAATGAGGGATGTCGAGAGGTGAGGGAATGATTTGAAAACAAGACCCAGTGGGATATAATAAGAGATACAGTAGTAGATACAAGGACATAAGTGTGGAAAATTAGAATATGTATAATTAGAGACAATCAGCAATGTTTAGGTTTAGGTGTGAAAATGAGGAAAGAGTAAATAGGTACTGGATGAACGAGAGTGAGACAATATTTTGGACATGCGAAAAAGAGAGGAAATATGGGAATATTTGGTAAGGAAATGTGTTGAGTTGATGTAGGTTGAGAGTGAGAGGATATTGGGCGAGAATATGAGAGTTTGTTTGGAGCATAAAGGGGGTCGTTTGTAGATAATGGGGAGGCTTGAATGGACAACAGAAAGGAAATGAGAATAACTAGATTGAAAATAAAAAAGGCAGAAGAAAAATTCCTTTATCCTTACTAAATTATTAAGTTACTTTACTAAGATTGATGTTGGGTTTACGACGATTTATGTTTATTTTATGTTCAATGTTGTTTTATTTTTAAAAATTATTTGGGTTTCTTGTGTTTCGTTCATTTTTGTTTACGTGTTTTTGGCTTTGTGTTTTTGAAAAAAAAAATTGATAAGCATTTTTTCTTGGTGAAAAATTTAAAATAGAGTTCTGTAGTTACGTATGTACGGATGTATGTTCCAGAATAATTCCTACCCTATTGGACCGATTGGGATGAAATTTGGTAAACAGGTGTGGATTATGAATCCGCAGAAAAGTTTTTTTCATTTCTTAATAAATTCACTTGCATTTTTTCTTAGAAATGCTCCATTTTTTTCGCGTCAAATTCTCTCAAAAATTTACTGTTCAATCTAGGACGCTAAAATTTTGCATACGCATAGTACGTTGTGTTCTACATCGAACAAAAGATGTCGTACGTTGCTAAATCTTACAGAACACTACGCTGCGGCGTTCAAAGTTTTCACACTTTTAGATATATTTCAGGAACTATAAAAGATAGGACGTCCGAATAAACTATATTGTATAGGATATGAAAGGCCCTTTCGATTTTATTTGAAAC
>WYDF02302499.1:0-15496 GCA_009867245.2 Adranes taylori
GTGTCCACCTTCAAAATTTGGCAGATAGGTGATTAGGATAAATGTTCAATGGCAATAAGATAACTTTTCTCTAAATCCCTGATCACCCCTGATCTATATTAAAGGATCGTTCGGTTAAGAGACCAGTAATTTTATTTAGAAAAAAATTGCATATTTTGCACTCTATGAAGTATGAACAAATACAAAAGTTGGGATGCACATTCAACTCTAAGAAGTCTTCATCCCAATTCCTACAATTCTTGAATCTACTGAACTAGTTTTTGCCAACAAAACGTTAAAATGTTTTTCGGAACCCTAATTAATTTTACATATTTTGATAGGCGTTATGATTCTCTTTAAAACAATGCATGAGTGATGTTTAATGTTCACCTAGATATATAGGTACTATAATAGTTTTAAAATCTTCAAGTTCACCTATATTAAATAAAGAAGCACTAATCATGGCTTAAGTACTGCACACTTTATGAAATCTATAAGCCGACACTAATGAGAAATAAATGTTATTTCCTACTTTTTTAAATCCGGCTCATTTATATTATCTTAACTTCTAGCATTGAAGGATCGTTTGAGATTAGGAGAATTAGGGTGTAATTTAATCTTCATAAAATTGCATTACCTTAAATATTTTGAGCTCTATGAAATATAAATAAATAAAACAATCAACCCTAATAGACCTTCATCCCAATTCCATCAATAGTTGAATCCAGTCGCTTAGCCAGAAATTTTTCAAGGAGGTTGCGTTAAATTTTATAACTAAAACTAAGTTTAATTTAATTTTTTTTAAATTTAAATATTATACTAAAAATGGTATTACATTAAAATTACAAAAGTACAGAAAAGTATATTGTTTTTAAACAACTTCTCAATTGTCATCACAATACCCAACCTACAGAAATTTAAAATAAAGGACATGTATTCTAATGATTGTATCTCTCGTGATGCTGTGCAAGAAACAATTGAGGGGGTTAGAATCAAAATGGTACAAGTGACATTTATAAAGTTTAGAAGAAAGTAATCATTGAGTTAATAGCTATTTACAAAAATCTGTTATTCGCAGAAACTGATATTATTTTGGGTTTTGCTTTTATTGCAATAGTTAATAAGACGAAATTTAATGAAAATTTCTTTATTCAAGGTTACTTTTCAAATTTTCAAATTCTTGTACTATTTTGTTAATTTAAATGCTGAGAATCCCAAGTACATAACTGTTGCATATTTTGAAACCTTTATTTTTATTCTAGTGCTATGATTTTATTTTTAAAATATGAATAAACATATGAAGAGATATTCGTAAATTTATGAATAATAATAAGTATGTATATAATCAATATTTTTCATAGTTTTGCTACATCTTCAAATATCGTCTTCATCGAGACCCTCTTCTGTGTTGGACGTTTCCTTTCGGTGTTATTATTCTATGGTATTATCCGCGCTGGACTTCCATTGTCACATCTATACTTCCAGTGTCCCCAATGTACCTTTAGCGATTTGGCTTTCTAGTCTTCTACCCTTTTAATCTTTTTCTCTTCTCGTACTTTGACCCTTTTGCTATTTTCCGGCCTTTTACCGTTTTGGATTTCTGGCCTTCTACCTTTTTGATTTTTTTTTGGTTTTGGTGTTCTACTTATTAACACTTTGACATTTTCTCTCGTTTTCAACCGTTCTAGCATTTTGGCTTTCTACGTTTTGATTTTTGTGGCATTTGGCTTTCTGGCCTCTGACTCTTTTGACATTTTCTAGTCGTATAGCGTTCGGTCTTCTACTCTTTTGACCTTTATGGCTTTTTGCTATTTGGCCATTGACCACTTTGACATTTTCTTAAGTAGACTGAGGGAGGGGGGCTCAACTCTGGGGCATCCTGCTCCACGTTATCCAACCACCTGCTGGTCCTTGGTGTTCCCCTCATACGCCACGATCCTGGTTTCCCATTGAAGAGTTTCTTCCCGTCCTATCCGTGCTCCTTTCTATGTGCTCCAAACATTCCGCTAGAATATTTGGCTTGTTATACAGATCTCTGATCTCCATAGTATTTCTAACTTACCATAATTCACCCTCGTACACTGTTCCATAGACTTTCCTAAGTATCTTCCTTTCCCAACTCCTTAACAACTCCTCATCACCTTGTGTCATAATCTAGGTCTCTGAACCACACATTACAACTATCTCACGATTCTACGATAAATAGTCAGCTTCAGATCTTCCAACTTTGAATACTTTGCTTAAGGCAAAGTAGCTCTTATTACCAGCTGCTATCCTAGCATCCATTTATTAATCCATCATATCGTTAATTTCAGGTACCATTGACCCTAGATATTTAAAGCTCTTGAAGCGTTCATATTCTTGCTCATTGAAATTCACTTCACTTGCTTTTTCACTTTTTTCTACTTCATATCTGAAAGCTAGCAGACGGAAAATGACCAAATTACTTGTAAAATTCATTTCTCTATTTTTTTTCCTAGTTTGTTTCTCGTTTCCTTCTCACTCCGTTTCATTCATTCTTACATTTTCCTTGTTCTCTTCGCTTTCTGTCCCAGATATACCCTCTAATTTTACGCCTCTTTTCTTTCATTCAAATTCCATCTCATCTCTTCACATGATTTTACCTGTTGATTTTACCACATCCAGTACCTGTTTCCCCTTTTCCATATTTCCGCATCTGAACATTGCTATTATACTCTTTTCTGTTATACCTTTATCTGATACTAAATATCCTGCCAAACCCAACTTCTCTTTCAATCACTGATACTTTCTGTTATACCTTATACCATCTAACCAAATGTCTTCAAAAGATCTTCAAAAGATTATTTTGAAATTATAAATAATTTTTTAAGCTATAAATACCATTTTTTTTTCAGTTTTGTTTATTTTTTATTTTTGAAAATTGGTTAGGTTAGAAAAGGGGGGGACAGTGCTGGAGCGCCACCCGCCCCTCGCTACGCTACTGGTTGAATCTATTGAGCTAGCTTTTATCGACAAAAACATTTCTTAAAATTGAATATTTGATACGAAATATCAAGGCTAAGGCTCCACGCTGGTAGAAGACACAAATAATTTTTAAAATGTATTTGTTTTCCGAACCTATTAAGATAGGCAACTTATATATCAGGATTTGTTTTGGCCACCTATTTGCTACCGTCGATCGATTTATTCGTCATCAGGTAGATGAAGCGTCCTGGATGTTGTTATTAATTTCTTTTCCGCTTTACTGGCGGTCGCATGTTTAACTGAATATTTGATGTTTCATGGTTAAACCTCCATGCTGGCATTATTTGATAGAGTAAATTATGAAATTAATATTTCTTATTACTTGTGTCTCGAAAAAATGTTTACCCTGTCCGGGACTCCAACCCGGACCTCTCGAATACCGGTCGATTGTTCTTCCAATTGAGCTAACGGGCACTTATTCGAAGGCACAAATAATTTTTAATATGAATTTGTTTTTCTTATCTATTAAGATAGGCAACATATATATCAGGATTTGTTTTCGTCACTTGTTTGCTACCGTTGACTGATTCATTCGTCCAGTCAACGAGGCTCCATCGGGAGGCAACATCCAGGAGGCTCCATCGGGTAGATGGAGCCTCCTGGATGTTTTTATTAATTTCTTTTCCGCTTCGCTGGGGGTCTCATGTTTAATTGAATATTTGATGTTTCGTGGTTAAACCTCCACGGTGGCATTGTTTAATTAAGGACAATTAAGGACAACTTAATGCAAATATTGCCGTACAGTGAGTTATATGCTTTTGTTCCAATCGACTGTAATTCTAATCAAAGCAATACTCAATAGACCAAACCCAACGTTTATGGAAGATATATGAAAGATGTCATGCCGCAACCATCCACAAATTTTTGTAGTTTATGATTGAGCATATTTGAAGACATACATTGTAGCTTAAGTTAACAGTCTGAGAGCATTTATAACTCTGAATTTATTTAATACATACGGTAGTCATAACCTCGTAAAATGTAATATAGAATTAAGGTCTCACACCAGTGGACCTTTATAAAAAAAATATTATTTATTTTTAAAATTATTTTACAAATTAACGATTCTTTATTTTGCTTTACTTATTTTATTTTCTTACTTGCAACATTATATAAATGATACTTAAATACCTTTCATAATTTGCTATGATGAAGCAATTTATTTAGTTACATTAATAATTAAAATTTCATATGATTCATACATTTACGATTGCCAAGTCTAAGCGAATCGTTTTACTTGTTAAATTCTTCCTTATTTATTACACAATACTTATTAAACTCATTATTCAAGATTAACAATAATGGTTTATACTTTAATTAATATTTATAACATTTAAATTAACTTATATTGCAACATCATCCAAGATTAATATGGCGGTCGCGTTCTGTATTATATACGTAACTCTACGCTAATTGCTTAATTACTAAAAATTGGGGATATAAAGTGTGCGTCGCTTTATATATGGTTTGCTATCGTGCGTTCGTTTCCATGATGGCGGACGAACGAATAGATACGAATTGTGATTCCGGGTGTTTCCGCTATTGATATTATATTGATCGACCTAAAGTTGAAGTATAGAGATGCGGGTATATATCTATAGTAAAGATCTGTAGTCCTTCAAAATGTATGGCATAGGGATACTTTAATGCTAATGCAAAATAAATATCGTAACCTTTTTCTCACTGCGGGTTATAATCAATCGTTGACTCTCAAGTGAATAAAAATTATTGCATAAACCTTTTTTGTTTGCATATTTTATACCTTTTTTGGTGGTCATTTGGAAATTTTAAATTTCAAAAGGTTGCCGACCGATATTAACATAAACGCCTTCAAATTTATAAATGTTCAAAAAATTCATAATAACTATGGTCCATTTGTTTTAAATAAATCTATTTTAACCAAAAATACACAGAATTCATTTATAGCAAAATTAGAAGTATCGTTTATTATTGTAAATCAGAAGTCTCGTGTATCGTATATTGCATCGTAATAACTTAAATAACCTAATACAAAAATGGTTATTCCTACAGATAGATTTAAAATGCATGTATTATTGAAAATGTCAAAAGTAACTTATATTTCAACAGCTGTTAGACACTATATTACACGTATTAAAACCTTTCTAAATTGTATCAGTTTTCTAATGCATAGCAGATATTTATCAACTAACCTAACACAATTTAGATTGCTTAAAGCACTTGTAACGCTTTTAACACATCTATCGTTTGAAATGAAAAAAAAAGAGGAAATAATTTCCGAACATGCTCTAACAGGTTTGTTAAATGAAAAACTAAAGTGCTTTACAAAAAAATATTACTCTAAGCACCAGAAATATGTTTCCACGTTAGGGAAACAAGGTTTTAAAAAACTTTATTTAACTCTAAAGGAAGTCTCAAAATGAATTTAATTTAATTTGATTTATTTTCTTTCAAATATGAAATTAAGTTAGTTAAGTTTTGTTTTAAATTTATTTTAATTGCTAAAGAAAATACTTACAAGAAGGTTTATTTATTATCCAACATACAAAGCTAATATCAAATAAACTGAGTAATTACTTATGTATGAGTATAACATATGTGTGAACTAAAATGAGAACTTGTCTAGAGAATTTAGAATGCGCTAGACAAATTATATTCGATTCAAAATGGATTCGAATTATTAAGCTTATAATATACCAGGCGTGTTGAATGTGTAACTCCAGTCTCATTTTTTTCTTCAGAAATTGAATGAACTCTGTTGAACGATAGAACACGTTTAAGATGTAATGCCTACTATGACCTGTCTTTCAAATAAAAAGTTACCGGTAGAGTACATAGACCTCAATCTAAGATTAGTTGCTCTGTAATTTAGAGACTTTTTAACAGTTTTTTAGGTACTTAAAATAGCATTTAAAAACAAATACCAACAAGCATTAATAGAAAACAAAAATAAACAAAAAAGATATTGAGGATCATAGAGGAACTTCATATTACAGATAATTTTAAAGTCTAATTTCTGAGAAGTTTCTGAGTTTTTCTCATTGCACAAAATCGGACAAGTATATTTAATTACATTGCTTTCATCTAGTGCAATACAATCTAATTATCTAGTACTCCCTTTAAGTAGTTCTCTCGGAGTTTACACGTGGTAACAGCGCACAGTAGACAAATTTAAGGTGTTCAGTACAAAATACAAGTTTAAAATACTGTCAAGCGGCCCCTAGACGGTCAATAACATTCTACAATATTATTGTAGCTCTCCTAGACAAGTCAATAATTCTCATATTGAATTGTACAATAGTTCACAAGTGGAATTAGAAAACGCGATACTTGCATGCGAGATGCTATTCCACCAAGTTAGCGCCTTCTATTACACTGTGTTACCTTTCTACGGGGAATTCTTTCGAAGAATTGAAGTTCATAAGTGCTGTATTACCACAGAGTATTGGAATCATTGTAATGGAAACTTGCCAAGCATAGCTTGGCAAGTTCTTCAATAGACGGATTGAAGAAGTTCATACAAGTAAGAAAACATTAAAACTAAAGTTGTACATTTTATTTTTTAATAAAACACAGTGAATGCTTATTACATTTCTATATATCAAATGTGTGACTGATGGTGGTTACTGAAAAGTTCCAAAGTAGTATGCAGACCCAAAGTCTTCTTCTTTGTGTAGTTGTCCTCCATAGTGAAACTGTTGGGAATAATCTGTATGTGAATCCACCGGACTAATTCTAGGTCTTGAACTGTTCATGGGTGTAGAGGTACGACGCAGAAGAGAGGGAGGAGGGATAATGTACGCAATTTCGGTACAGATTTCCAGTTGACCCTCATATAAAATCTCATTAATGGGCTTCTTAATATGCACTTGATGCTGCATACTCATTTTTTGTAATTCTACAGCCCAAGTCTTAGCAATTTTGTTGTACTCGCTTTCACTTGTTTTCAGACGCTCACAGGCTATACCCATTAGCTCCTCTTATATAGTTTTCCTTTTCCTCGTGGCCGGCTGCTTTATTGGCTGTTTTCTTTCTTTCTCTGTCGCAGCTGCATTTTCGTTGTCGGTTTGTGTCGTCTGCAACAAAAATTATGTTCATATTATTATACATTACGTCAATTTTAATAACATTCTCTGTTTGTAGATTCCTCAAACGCCAGAACAATGGAAAGAAGTTGCTATAGGATTTAAAAGCATTGGAATTTCCCACACTGCATCGGAGCTACAGATGGGAATTCGAACTACAAATTTATTTTGGTGGATATGGGAAAGAATGGTCGTATATCTGATGCAAGAGTCCTGAACAATTCAACATTTAGTCGCAAGCTCAAATCAAATAGCCTGTCTATCGCTCCCGAAAAAGTATTACCAAATAGCAGCAAATGTACACCATTTGTTTTTGTAGGCGAGGATGCATTTGCAATGTCTCAAAATTTGTTAAAGCCTTATAGTCAAACAGGATTAACACCCCATTAAGAATTTTCAACTATCGCCTAAGTCGAGCGTGCCGAATAGTAGAAAATGCTTTTGGAATTTTGAATTCTAAATTTGGAATATTTTAAAGAAGTATAAACTGTTCGCCTGACAAATTAAAGATAGGAAACAGGAGACGTAATTTCAGGTTCGTCAGGGATATTTACTGTGACTATTTTAACAATGAGTAACAAGCTGCATGGCTAAATAATTTTGTTCAATAACAACCCTATTGTATTTTTTGTAATATGGTTGATAAATAAATGCTTTTATTAATTACTTACATTATTTATAGAATTCTATACTTCTTCTTCTACCTCCTTCATTGTATTAACAGAAGTTTTAACCACGTCATGGGCTCCTAAGAATCTAATTGGTTCAAAGTACCATAGCGTTGGTTCTTGTACAACGTCTGTTTCAGTACCAGTACGTTTCGAATCTTTAATTTTTTTAATTCCTTCCGGAAATTTGTCCTGAGGGAATTAAACTTTTTCGTGACGTCATCTCTGGTAGCTTCTGGTTATCTTTCTCTATATTTATTAAGTAACACATCATAAGCATCGTTCTTCTTTTGTCGATTACTATATTCTTTTAGTTTTACATTCCATTAGGCTGGCAATGTCTTGTACACCTCAATACACTCAAGGGTAAACGCTCGTTCGTCACTTTTGGGAGATGTACTCTTTTATGTGCTACTCATATTTTATTTTTGTAATTAAAAATTATTAAACAGCCGAACCGCAACTTGATTGCGCAAAACTATCTACAGACTGCTCAATGTTTCACATACTATGCAATATATTTCAAACAGAATTTGATGGATGCAATAAATTCCACAAACGTTCAATATTGACTACAGACAAATATTGTGCAATTCCAAATATTATTGCACAATATTATTGATTGTCTAGGGGTCGCTTTAGGAGAAGAAACAATAACAAAGAAAGATAATCACCAGTAAACATAAGTGGTTATTCACAGGGTTGCCACAAAACAAATAAATAAATATAAAATATAGATTTATTAAAAGAAGAAACCTAAGATCGGAAATAACTTGGAATCATTTATAAAATGAAGAAAACCAAAGACAGAACAGAAACAGGGCTTGACCATACAAAAGCAGGGGAATAGAAAAAGAACAAGATCTGCAATTTTGATAGAGGTAGAAGCGTAGGAAAGCGGCAAGGGAAACAGTTATAAAGGAACATGGTATAATAGGATTCTCGAAAATATTTAAAGGGAAAGTAAATTACATGAAACACTAACAAAGTATAACGGACAAATGGAGGGAAGGAATATTATGCCTAATTTTAAAGGGGGAAATAGGAAAGAAAAGAAAAATTATAGAAGAATAACGTTGCTAAACACAATGTATAAAATATAAGCAATGATAATAGAAGAAAAGTTGACGAGAGATTTGGAAGAGGAAAAACATATTATCGGAAGAAGTATATATACATTGAAGTACTTTGTTGAAAAATATATCAAAGACAAAAATGGAACAATACAGGCATTATTTGTATATTTGAAGACAGCATTCGATAATGTAAACAGAGAAATATTGCTGGAATAAAGGAGAGACTACCACCAAGGGACTTTATTCTATATATATATATTTATTGGACTTAGAAAAACCCTAAAACAAAACCAGAATGGAAGACTCATCGGAAGAAGAAGAAAAATTAAAGCATTCATTATCATACGCTGACGATATAGTAATAGTACCAAAAGAAGCGAAAAAAATGCAAAGCTTGATGAATACACTGAATATACAAATAATCTTTGCCAAAAATCAATAAAGAAAAAAGGAACGATTTTGTTGGAAAGGAACGAACATGGAACAGGTAAAAGAATATAATATTTGGGATACTATTTCCAGCAAAACAATGCGAACACTAGACACATAAAATATGTGACAAAGAAAGCAACAATAATGATATGTCAATTATGGGGAATTAAAAAAAAAATTCAGTGATGATTTATAAATTCATATTGTACATCTTCGAAGCCATTATCTAGACAATGATATTGTACGTTACGGAGATTTAAGGATGGAAGAAGCAAAAATTGTAACGGAAGTGTATAAAATCGACCAAGAATTAGACAGAAGCACACCAAGTTGTATAATTATGTGGGAGACGAAAAAGAGAGCAGCAACCTATTAGAACGAAGTAAAACAAATCGAGGGAGATACATACCCAATGGAGATATTACATGATATAGAATTAGAACATATAAGATATAAAACGACCGCTTGGGGCATCAATAGAAGGAAGGTGTTTCAAGAACAACTAGTGGAACGAAAAAGAAATAGAGAACAATTAATAACAGCATCGTCGGAAAAAGAAAAGCTAGAGTCCTAGAAAAACTTGCAAAAATTTGAATTATATAGAAAAATTGCAATAGAGGATAGGATACCAAGGTATCTATAAAATATAGGATATAAAGGAAGTCAACACATTATAGCCAGACTACGTTGTGAATGCGAAGGAAAAGGGAACAAAAAATAGGAAACATATGAAGCCAAACTATGTAGAACGTGTGCATTACAAGAAGAGAGAAATTTGCACAGTTGATAATGAACTGCTTTGGAAGATATAATAGAGCCAATGTATAAAATCCTAGGAGAAAAGGGAGAGGGCATAAGTATATGTTGGATCTTAGAAGTGCAGAAAGGATACGAAATTAAATTAAATTTTAATTATGAAATTAAAGTTTTTTTGTATTTATTTAAAAGTATAAACTCAGCTGTATATAATTAACAGAATAATAATATAAAAAATAATAATGGTGGTTTGACCTAAATCTAGCATTCGATAGATGGCGTTACGTGACAACGAATGCCATATTGATTTTGACATCTACCATCCAACACATGACGTCTGTCAAAATTTGAAGCAAAAAGCACAATTAGTTTGGTTTTTACAGCCGTCGCACGCAAGCAATTTGTGTGTTTTGTGAAAAACAGAAAAAGTCGAATATCATTCAGTGATTATGTTCCTTTACAAGAAAGGGAAAAACAATGCAGAAATCAAAACTAAACTCGATGCTGTTTATGGCGAGTCTGCACCGTCGATAGAAACAGTTAAATTTTGGAAAGCTCAATTTGTCGTGGTCGTACGAGTGTTTTTAATGATGACCACCCTGGGCCCTCAAATATCGTCACTTGGCAATATGAATATGGCAAACCGTCGAATCAAAATCCGTGAGCTAGCAGAGGCTGCAAGCATATAAAATTGAGCGTGTACACACCATCATGCACAAACATTATAATATGAAAAAGCTATCCGCGCGCGATGAGTGACGCGTTTATTCACTATCGATCAAAAACGCGCACGTGTGGCGGATTCGGAGAAGCTTTTCGCGATGTTAAAAAGCATTTCAGAGGATTTCTTTCATCGAAATCCACTCTTGTTGAAACTTGGGTCCATTACTACACGCCGGCGACACAAGAACAGTCAAACCAGTGGAGAAAAAGCACCGAACAAGGCAAAGACAACCCGATCGGCCGTTAAGGTGATGGATACTGTTTTCGGGATGCGAAAGGCATTATTTCTTATTGAGTACTTGGCAAAGCGTAAACTATAACCGGCGATTACTATGCAGCATTATTGGACCGTGTTACTCGTGAACTGAAGAAAAAATGTCCTGGTTTGGCTCGCAAAAAGGTTCTCTTCTATCATGACAATGCACCCGCTCACAGTGCAGGCAAAAGTGAACCAATTAGGCTACGAATTGATCGACCACTTACCGTAATCAGCAGATCTAGCCCCTTGCCTAAACAAACCTAAACAATGGCTCAAACGATGAAGTGATGACCGAAACTTCCCAAGATATGAAGAAGTTGGAGAGTCGTCTTGAAAAGTGTATTGCCTTAAAAGAGGACTATGTTGAAAAATAAATTATTATGAAACAAAAATCGTGCGTTTTCTCACTTAGGCTAGATTTCCGTCAAACCAGCCTCGTAATTCCAGTTATTTAAAGTAGCAACCATCTTTTGAAGTCGAAATCTTTCAAGTTCATTTCTAAAAATTTCTTTGTCCCTTGAACGTTGCTCTTTCAGTACAAACATTGAAAAGAAAAGAAGAAAAAGACGTGTTCAAGAAAAATCACTACTAATTGCTTTTCTGCACTTACTGTGCAATTAATAAGAGATAAAAAAATACGACATTACACGAAAAAAATTAATCAGAAAATTCACGTGAAACGTAAATAAAGGGACTTTGTATGTATTAAAAGTAAGAGAACCACACACACTTCATCTGGTCTAATATGGTTTTATTCTAGTGTGGACGAATGTTTAGGCTACCAGTAAAGTTGATAATACTAAAAAAACACCGATGATATGCCCCAGAAAGAAATAGAGGATATTGATCTTTGGAAAAATGATCAAAGAGCTGATCCCATATTCCATAGGTCGGGGCCAATATTGTTAAGATAAGATGAATTAGGGGAGTTCCTATTAGGAAATTCCAGAAAATCTAAGGAACGACCAGAAAATATAATTGGGCAAAACTTTCCGGTATTTAAATAAATACCAGAAAGAAAAGAAGTAACAAGTTTAATATCAGTACCAAATGAGAACAAACAACTGACAAAAGATGTGCAGTTAAAAAAGGACTACGTAGAGTTCATGGAAAGTATAAGGATCTAGATCAAGAAGTACTACATTCCACACCAGGTCATAATCAGAAGGAAATTTTAACTATAAGAGTATGAATTATGTACAATATATCGTATGAAAAAGTAAGCTTCGATGAGAAAATGTGGCAAGGGCCAAGGATCCAGCAAGAGTTAGCGACAATTTTATTAGGGTGAAGCTCCAGCAAGTGTGAGCGACAATTTTTGTAAGGTAAATCCAGAGGAGCTTCAGTGACTCATCGGAATCCACACCATTCCGTCAATGGCCGAGTCGGGCATAGAAGCAAGATCTACGTAGCATGGATAGCCCTGAGTTATGATGTTACAAATCTTCAGAGCTATAGAAGTGCCAGCAATATGTGCAATCAACATTGAACGTGAAAATATCACAAAAAAATCAGTTATATTTTTTAGAGATATTTTTATTTCTTAATTTTCTACTTTAAATTCATATTGTAGGATCCCTCTTATAATTTAAAATTATCACAAGTTAATTTTAATTCTCGTATTCAATTAGAATATAACAAATACCAAAATAAATCAATTGTTTTGCTTCATATGTGGTCATTTTGAGAGTTTGCTTTATATGAGGTTTATATTTGTAGATCACGTTTTAATTACAAAACAAATGTTCATTTTATATGTAAAAATTTTGTATACTAAAACAAAATGACAACCTACCAAGTTCAATGAATTTATTTATGTTTTCGTACATAAATGTCTAATATTAATTTACGAAAGATATTGCAAATTATATGCCAAATTGAAAACAAATATTTTAGAAATCTGCAAACTTTTAAATGTTGTTAAACTTATACATTTTTTTTACCTTTAGCACAAATGTGTATCTTTAGACGTTTCAAATTAAGCATTTTATTTAGTTTTAATTATGTATTTATTATTGATTTCTGTTTAATAAAGTTGAAGTTGTTTTTTGAGAGTTATTTCGCCACAACGGTATTTTTATCGTTACAAATTCCCATCAGATTTGACTGATATATTTCGCGGTATCATTCTTCTTTATTTATATTATGGTTGATTTAAATATTTATTTTATTTAAAGTAATTAATTAATTTTCATAATACTTTTAAGGCATTTTAGTATTTCAAATTTGCCTTACATAACAAATAAATTGATATTAATCAATTTAATGACTCAATTCAATAAGTTAATTAAATAAGGTTTTTTTTAACGGGTGATAAATGAAAATCTAATCAAATTCTCTCAATGTGCCCATAATAATATAAAAAAATACCAATAATGCCCATAATAGTATAAAAAAATTAAAACAGGATTGAATAGGATTTAAATAGAAAAAATTAAATAGGATTATATCTTCATAATATTCTATGATACTATTAGTGGTCTGGGTGTACCTCACCGTCTTTCGAATGGTATCTTCTCAGGCGAGTATTGCATCCTGTTCGGACTACCTGAAGGGTAGTTCTTTTTGTGAATCTGTTTCTACTTTCAATAAGATCTCCATTTCTTCTATCATTCCCTACTGTCAACCGTAGCGTATTCCGAGGTATTAGACTGAGGGATGATTTTATTTGCATTTTAACTAAGGTGTGTTTTGTGGTTTGCACAGTCACGGCACGAATATTTCCATCTAATTTGTTGTGAATTTTGATTATTCTTCCAACTTTCCGCTCACAAGGCCTTGACCTTACTGTCCCGTATTATTACACTCGTATCTATGTTTACTTGTCTTCCCACGATCATAGCTGTGTTCTTGTTGTGGTTTGTTTCAACACTCCGTTTCGGTTTTTTCCTGTACAAGTTTACATATCCTGACTCCTGATGTCAAGACGCTGCTTGATTATTTCGTTGCTGGCTCTGCTTGGTACGTTTTGTTCCGACCTCTTTCTGTCCACCGTAGCGTGGAGCTGCCCGGTTGATTTTTCAGCTGTTTTTCTATTCTATTCATCTTCGTTCATCTTCGTGATTAATAGAATACACGTTTGTTGCTGTCGCATATTTTCTGCGTTTGCGTTTTTGTATGGTTTGTGTACCAATGTTTTATGCGCTTCGCCACATGTCTAGCATGATATCATAACTCGACACTGTTATCCAATCTCTCTTCAACTGATAGATTCTTGAAATTTCTGCACTCGTATATTTGATGACTTCCATTGCAAAAGATACATTACCATGTTTTTCTTGTCCCTATTATTTCTATTGTTGCCTGTTGTTTCCAATGATTGGAATCTCCTTCCCTAGGAAGCTAGGAAGTCTACTATATCTTGAAACTCCTTTATGTCATGCAGACCTTGTTACCCTTGTTCGAATAATCTATTTGTCTCTGAGCCCCATTTTCGGCATAAAATTATACCTAAGAATAGTACCCAATCTTCTGTTTTTAGCCCAAAATTCTCTATTGCTTCAATACATTCCGCTCCTATATTATGCAGCCTCTTTAATTTATCACAATTCTCTATTTGTAAGGATGGAAGATCTAATATTTTGTTGACATAGACGGCAAACTATCAGCTTTTTATTTTTTTACCTTCTCCGTAAGATGTTCCAACACGTCTTGTAGTTAGAATCAGTTATCAGCTTATTTTGAATAAGTTTATTTGGTTCATCACCTAAGTCGTTAAATATCATTCTTTCCGCGCTTAAATCTTTAAATATGTGCTTTCATGAATTGTTCTTGTAAAAATGTCATAGAACATCGCCCACTTCTCATATATCCCATCGAACCTAGCAATGTGTAATTTTGGTAGCCTTACACTGTTTACTTTTTACAAGGGACCTTCTTCTTTCCCATTTAACCTGTCTTCTAATTTCTGCATTACCTGGTCAAATTGTTCTTGTATCTCTACCTTGATTTGTTTTAAATTCGGTTCGACCTCCATAATATCTTCATCTTCTGCTACTCTTTGTGCTTCTTTGTCGGCCACCCGATCATCACTATATGATTCTTCAATGTTTAGTTCTTTCATTTTTAATAAATCTTTTACAATTTCACTATCAGATGATTCTAATATTTCTACCGTTGCTTCATAAAACTTCTTCATTACTGTTCAACTTTTTTCTCACTATTTATCGTAGATTTAGTTAAATTTTATTCAATTTTATCGAGATACTTCATCAGTTCATCGTAGCAATCCTCTACTGTTTTCATCTCCCTGTAAACCTGTACTGTAAACCTTTCGTTGAATTTCCCGCGTGCTTTACTTCTTCAACGGTTGCTACTATTTATTTTCAAGCTCCATCTGTTTTATTCCTTCTTCTTTCCATACATTGTTTGGTCTTCCTTGGCGCTGGATCATTTTTTGTTATGTAAATTAGGATCTTTTGAACCGGAACACTTAAGTTATCGCGTCACTTAAAATTAAACACTGTAATAGCGGGTTTTTCTACCTCTGAGGTTCGGCGCCAAAATTTGTAATACGTTATATTTATGTCTGAT
>WYDF02302510.1:0-15496 GCA_009867245.2 Adranes taylori
GCAATCATTCTTTTTTCTCTCATACTTAAACTTGATAACAAATATCCACTCATCCCAGCATTTTCACTAATCGATTTGTAGTGTTCGAAAGCGTGCTACGTAGAAAATGCATTTTTGATAAGCAGAATTGGCGATGAGGATAATAAGTCGCAAAGTTATAGTGTCAAAATCAACGCATATCGGACCCCATTAAATGCGTTAATAAGTAAAGACAGCAGGACGTTCGGCTTGGAAGTCGGCATCCGCTAAGGAGTATGTAACAACTCACCTCACTCACCTCACGAAGTTACTAGCCCTGAAAATACTATAAAGGGCTCTTCAGTTTTAGGGTTCTCTTGGAGTACCTAACTCCTTGAGGTTTGGAGCAAATCACAACAGCCCTCTCTGGTACAATATAACATTTTTGCAAGATTGGAAATGTTAATATTGTACCAGATCCCTCAAAAGTTTCAATGCTTTCTTTCACTCCCATTTGGTCTAGTATTGTCTGCCCTTTTAGCAGTCATGCTATTATTATTCTCAAAAATTTTTATCATTCTTTTGTTATTCTAACAATTTACTAAATGGATGTTCTGTTCGATAAACATCCCATGACAATAAGAGTAATGTAGCGTCAATGTTTCAGCCAAGTGAAACTAAGTCAATGGATAGTCTACAAAGTGTACAAGAAAGAAACACACTGACGATAAATAAAATATAACTGTAGATATTTGTAACAAAATCAGAAATGCGAACAACAAAAAAGAAACCATGTAAAATAATCTAAACTAAAAAGAAGAAAGCTAAAATTTAAAAACAACAAACACTATTTATTTTACCTTTTATTTATTGTATAAAACAATTCAACAATAAATCCCAACACATAAAAATACCATTACAACATTCAAGAAACTTTTATGTTCACAAGTCTGTCGCAAGTGTCTAGGTCATTGTACTGCATAATAATAACAACATAAAAATAATTGCTCATTTCAATCTAAGCAATATTCCTAGTCACGCAAATGCATTCGCACATTAAAACTCCGCACGCGATTCGCGATTAATATACATATTCGTTCGTTCCAACAAATCCGTATAATAACGAAGGACATCGCAACTGATTGTCCCGATTTGCGAATCAGGACACCACAGTATATTTCTTGTATATAGGCCGCATTTATATGAGCGAATCGCACGGTGCGTTTGGCACACTTGCTCGATTTGACCTTAACCGTTTTCCTTGATGATCCAAGGACACAATCGGGTCGATGGATGTTACGTGATTTGAGATTTGGTACACGGAGAAAAGAGGATAATATAAGGACGAAAGGGTAGCTAATTGAACGAGTTGTTATTATATCTTTAGACTGCAAGATATAATTTCTCTTGTTAAGACTACAAGTATTACAGTATTTTAATACAAATTATATAAAAAAGTTTATTATAAAATGTCAATGTTCTTTTAAATTTTACAAATCACTGACATTGCTATTTTGATCAAACTTAACCTTCCTTACTATTCAAACAGTGACAGCATAGAAATCGAAGAAATCTACTTAGAGTATAGATATCTACTTTGTTTACAGTGAGCATTGAAAAAAAAATTTGATAGAATTTACTAGGCACCAGGAATAAGTGTCATCCATATAAATATATCCGAATAAGTGACCAAGGGGCACAAGAAACTTTTTTAAACAATATTCAAAGAAGAATTAATTTTCCACAATAATATCGAAAGTTAAAAAAAAAGTCTAATATCAAAAGGAAAAGTAGTAAAATTTAGAATGACCACCCAACAATTAAGTAACATACAGGGTTTGTCCGGATAATAATGTCTTTCGGGAAACGACTATACGTAGCAGCGCGCTCTGAAGGGTGGAAATGAGTGGAGGGGAATGTCATAGAACGAGCGCACGCACAGATAGTCGTCTGCGAGCACCTGGAGAGTTCGGACAGGATTTTTCCTTAAAACCTGTCGATCACCCCTTGCAAGCTAAAATGCAGCGTTCGGTGGAACGGATACCGATTAAGTTTTGCGTTAACCTTGGCAAGACCGCACCGGAAACTGTTACAATGATTAATACGGCTTTTGGTAACGATTGCCTTTCAGATCGACCAGTCCACCGATGGCAGAATGTCTTTGTTGAGGGCCGTGAGGAGGTGAGCTATACGGCCACTAACGATCCGTACCGACAAAAACGTAACTCGTATGAGAGCTCTCTTAAACTCGGACCTTGGTATAAATGTTCGTTTAGTGACGTCAGTGCCCCCTCGCCCTAAGAATGAGCAAATCAGAAATCAAGACCATGCTCACTGTGTTTTTTGAAATCAGACAGCTTGTCCACCACGAGTACTTGCCGCAGGCTACATCCGGGACCGGAAAATTCTACTTGGAAGTTCCAAAAGGACTCAAACGCAGGGTTAACGCGTCCGGCCCGACATCGCAAAGGATTGGAAACTTCATCAAGACAATGCACCAGCGCCCACATCCTTTGTTGGGACCAACTACCTGGCCAATACTGACGTGCCTGCCCCAGACTTCTTTTTGTTTCCGCGCTTGAAAATGGTCGACGACATCAGAGGCTTGCAGCAAGGCTTTAAAGCACATTCCGGAGGACTACGATGCCTGGAAATATCGCTGGGGCGGCGATGTATCGACTCAAAGGGACAGTACTTTGAATCATTTAAATGATTTATATCTGATCAATAAATTTTTTTCTCGAGTCATTGACATTACTTTCCGGGCAAACAATGTAGTTTCTTCTTGTCTATTGTGTTATAATCTATCTAATATAAATGAAAATTTAATTAAAATGACTTCAAAAAAGCGCCTGAAGAAATCTTTATGAAACAAACTGACAATAATTTCTCTAATACTTGAACTGGTAACCTTACAAATTTAGGTGTATGTCAACTTCTCTACAAAAGTATAGAGAGAGGGAGAGACAGAGAGGGCAGTAAAAGAGCGCCGAAAATGGGAAATGTGCCAGAAAATAGGTCAACCTCCCCCACCACTCGTTCACTACATTACTATACACAACATAAATACGGATATATGTAAGCTATGAATATTTAAATTAGGTACAAGCAAATTATATCCGATTTGAATGAAATAAATTTTGTTTAATAAGTCAAAAGAAATGTCAATAAGGAACAATTTACAAAAACTTTTTTACTAGTCTCAAATGTGAAAGAAATCAATATTTTTCAATATGCGTATATACATCGTGATTACTCCTAAACTCTTAAAAGTGAATTAAATTTGATGGGTATATGCACAAGATTTGTACGCAGCGAAGAAACTTTTTTATAATTTATCTCTAGGCCCAAGATGACGGAAATCAGCTATTTTTAATTCTCTCAAAAATATCCCGTATTTGCACACATATAGTGCATTTTACATCTAATGGAATTAATCCCATTGCTCCATTTTCTATAGAACGGGACGTTGCCACGTTATAACTTAATCAATGTTATATGTCATAAAGTATTAAATACAGGTCAAGACTTTCAGATAAATTCTGTTGTACAGCCTGCTTCAAGTTCTTTCGTTTCATAATACTTTTCTCTAAAAACAAAATTTAGCCTATATGTATAGAAAATTATATAAATTATACAAATTTTTTAGCCATGAAAAGGACGATTAAATTTGAAAATTGTTTGACCTTGAAAAAATGTTCACTTCCTTATATATCTCTGTCCCAACGAAAGATGAAAAAATGTTTATTTCAGACATCAAATATTCCCCCCATATTTTCCTCAACTTTTATATATTTAATCTTTTATTACATTTACTTTCTCTTGTTCCAGCCTCTTCTTCTTCCAGTTTCAGAATCGTCATTATGTTATCGGCTAACATATCCTATGTAAATTAACTAATTAATGTAATAAGAAATCCTTTAATATAATATAAATTGATTAATCAAATTTTATTCAATTCGGGTATAATATATAAATTCGCGAAATAAAAATGAACGAGAAAAAAACCTAATGTTTAATAGTAATTCAGTGGAAAGGCGTAATACATGTTCGCGAGAAGAAATATGCTTGTACATTGTGGCAAGAAAAAAACGCTAATATCGCCCACAGATACATTTGTCGTGTTTTGGCCTTCGCTGAATTACTCCATCAATTTAATCTATGGCTTACTCTAATTGGCTGCCCCTACATTTGAAGGGGTAACACGTTAACAATTTTTGCTTGCGCTGAACTCTGACTCTTAAAATTGCCAACGGATCAAAGATGTTTTCCTATTGGTCGCAGTTCTAAACTTCCTAAGATTTTTAACAGAAGTTCCTCTCAAGCTACGCCAATCGAGCTGTCGGTTACACAAAATGCCCCTGGTCATATGCGTTACGCCAGAAGAGTCTCTCTGCCAGCAAATTGTACAAAAAAGGACCTACTCAATCCAGCGTTACTCAGACTCATTTTGCGTCGTGTGTTATAATTTTTATAAACATGGGGTTAAGTATATTAAATTATTAGTTGCCTTGTCGTCATCTACTTATTCATTTCGTTCACTCATAAATATTTTATAAACCCTTCCCTGTCATCTACGTCTTCAATGCGAAAGCAAGGTCAACGGCAAAGGAAAAAAAGAGGCCAATCGCCAAGCGCACCGAACCAACGAGGATGACAGAGATAGAACTCCAGAGAGGCCCACCATTTAATTCGGCCGACGTCCGCATAAAAAACTGGTCATATCAGATTGTCATATCCCATTAATTCAACTAATTAATGATTGCAATAAGCAATACTCTAATAATTGATCAATTCAATAAGTAATCCTCTAATGTAATATAAATTGACTAATAAAATCTAATTCAATTCTTCAAATATATACAATTGAATTAACAAGTAATATAAATATAAATTGGGAAATAAAGATTTAATACGCTCAAAAATAAAATTTGCAATCCCGAATCTGAAATCCCGCAAAAACATTAAAAGCACCGCGCCGTGAGAAAAGTATAATCATCAAATAAAAGCCGACCCGGATAGAAAAGCATACAGACACTAACTAGTACATACGCATATACATTCTCTCGTGCGTTTATTCTAAAAGCATACCGATTCTTAAGATATTCACCGCTCTACTATACAAAAATTGCCGGTGTACTACACAGATGTGAGTATATGTGTTCACCGCTATCTTAATATTTCTGCATGATATTTCTTTTCCGAAAGCGATTTATTATTATTTTCGAGCTGAATTTTTTTAAATGAAACTCATTTAAATTGAACTCATTTTTTAATGAGTCAAACTTTTCACCCTTTTGTGGTTTCGACTGATCTTTGATTGGTTATTAGTTCCACGATTTTAGCAGAAGGCGTTTTTTTTTCAATGTAATGCTTCTAAGGTTTTGACCGCAGGAAGCTACCCACCACCATTTGGAAACTACTACCACTTACATTTTCTTAGATATCCATCACAAAAGCAATGCAACATTGATCCTTAGAAATCTCAAATGATCAGGAAGGAATTTTTCTATCGGTTGGAAGTACAACTTTCCAACCTTCCTAAAATTTTGTGGCAGACACTTCATTCAAACCACGTCCATGTTGTTGTCCAGTCACACAAAGTGCCATTAGCCAGCCGATCCGTCAGAAGCAGCTTCTTCCCAGAACATTTCACATAAAAGAAGCCACTTAATCTCGCGTACCTCGAACGTATTTTGAGTCTTGTTCTAGTTGATTCTGAGTGAGAAAATTCGCACATTTCAACTAGTAATAATTCACAATCAAATGAGCAAACTTATTCCTATAGAGTGACTAATAAAATCGCACTCTTATAAAAGTAAGCGTTACCAACAAATCGATTATTTTTATTTATAAAAATACATTCCAACCAATAGTCATTCTGCAAGTATACATAGATACTACATTCATAATTTTCTGATGAGTCTTTCCTTCTCAATTTTTCTCTGGTATCAATATTTCATAACCCTTCCTTGACAAAACCACTTCGTCAATGCGAAAACGAGGAGATCAATGTGAGAGATAGAGAGAAGCCAATCGTCAAGCTCACATCAACAGGGATGACAGAGACGCAACTCCAGAGAGGCCAATCAAACTGCGTTGTCCACGCACATCACGTTTGTTGATAAATGTACCCGTTCCATCCACTCTACCAAAGCAGCAAGAAGAGTTTACAACACCACTCGGTTTACCGCTACCACCTACAGCTCTTAGGGGTGGTGCCATTACCCCCTCCACCCGGCAAGGGATGGCTCTACAAAATAACCCGTGAAGAACCCTACCAGCGCTTGTTCCGGTATTATGTCGGCGACAGTGAGTAAAGCCAACCCAGACACGTACGCAGGGTTTCAACCCCCCCCCCCCGCTAAATGTGGGCAAAGTCGTAATTATACTTGTCAGGAGGTTTACGTTCAATGTTGAAGTTAAGTTTTCTAAATTCCCTCCCCAAAAATAATTTGTGTACGCTCCTGATCGAACTTACACAGCAAGTTACAAATTACACCGTATTAACAATATATTTCGCACCATTTCCCTATCTTCATATGTCAACTGGCTTGATCAACTAAGAATATCTTCGTTAAACCATTCAACCTTCACATGATATTTTACCCACGCCCTGGAGAAGTAGGTGAAAATCCACAATCCAATCAGAAGAACAAATTAATATCAGATGTCAAATTATCTTTAGTTCGCAACTTTACTTGTTAATTCGCTAATGAAAATAATATCATCCTAATAATTTCTGCATTATAAAATAGAAGCTGTATATATTATCAATAAATTCAAATTGCGAATCGAGTCATATATTTGCAGTTATAAATATTATACAACAATAAACAAAAATGATTTCACCATGTTATTGCGTACATCATTATAGTGTTTTAGTACTTTATTATATTAATTAAGAACACCTAATTCTAACCCAACCATGTATTACCTCATGCAATGAGCATTTTATGTTAAAATTAAACAGAATAAAATATAAAAGCAGTATAGTCATAAAGTAAAAATTACGATCCTGCTTTGATAAGAACAACAAAATAATAACCAAAATCAAATTATCGAATTAAATTATCTCTAGTTCGCCACTTAGTTCGCTACTAATGGAATATGGTAATAGAATCATCCTAACAAATTTTGAATTATAAATAGCATCTACACATTATCAGTCAATTAAAGTCGTAAGTCGAATCCTACCTACGTATTATAAATATTTGTAACAAGAAACCTTATTATATGACTCCATTATTGCGTATAAATGTATATGTGTTTACCTACAGATAGATATTTGTGTAGTTATAATAGCAGTAGAGATCAGTCACTTCCTTTCTAACCCTTGTATCTCATGTATGAGCATTAGATGTTACAAACAGAATAAAATAAAAGCAGTATGGTAGTCAACAGCATATGTACGATCCTGCTTTAATAAGATTCACATTCTGTAACAATTAATCCGATTCAAAATCTTCAAGCAATGTTGCCTTAATAAATCCTATTGTGAGTTAAAACATAAATGTAAAAATGCCTTTTAATGAAGTTATTTTAATTATTATTGAAATATGTGAAAGAAATAATAAGTTATCTACTATTCTCGGGAGATATTCGTAACATATCAATATGTTGAACGCAGCCAGTATACTAATGAGGATGTATAGTACGGAAGCGGGAAATATTCAATCATAACAATCAAAAGGTACATTTAATGTGCATTTCATTTAGATTTTATTTATTTATTTATTGTATGATATAGAACGCCTAAATAAATAATAAGCAGTATTATGAAAAACATAAAACTGTGTATGTGCACAAAAGCTAATAAATATCTAAATATACGAAAGAATAATCAATCATATATTCAGGAAGAATTCTTATCGAAGAAGAAAGTATTGCTTCTAAATAATGCCAATTTAACAGCAGAACAAAAATATTAGGCAACATTGCCTATTTTGAGTCATCTTCGGTACTATAACTATGGAATACTTTTACGGGTTGTTCACCTTCTTTATCTTCTTGTATATAACCGGATACATATGACCATATTTAAAAAATTACATGTCGTTTGTTATAATATATCGATATCTATGATATAAAATCAAACTTTTATAGGAACACTTTGTGTATAATAAATACATTACTAATTTAAAAATTATTTGGCGATTCCGCCACCTCAACAATGCCAGATCTACACGCTTCACTTTTCCACAGGTCGGTCAGTGGTGGGTTCACTAGTCGTCTCCAAGAGCAATGACGATGAAACAATATTTATGGGAATCTTCAGCAGATGGTGGTAGCTGGCAAATCTATGGGCCGCGCCATCAAAATCATTTAGCACATCAAAGAAGATCAACACCGAATTCCTCCGAAGACACAAAAATTAAATAGATTGTAAAGAAACATTCTCATATCAAACTCTTGCTGAAGAAGGAACGCGAAAAAAAAATTAAGTAATAATGAAGCTGAAGATGAAAAAAAGAAGAAGGATGAGGAACCTCAAGAGAAAACCGGAGATAAGCCCAAAATAAGCCAAAGAAGAAAACGATTACAGAAAAATACACTAAAGATGAAATAAAGCGAAGCCTATCTGGACTCGAAATGCTGAATATATCAGTCTAGAAGAATATGGTGAATTTTACAAATCACTGACTAACGATTAGAAAGATCACTTAGCTGTTAAGCATTTTAGTGTCGAAGGTCAACTTGAATTCAGAGCTCTTTTTTTCGTGTCACGTCGTGTAGCCAACTGTCTCCAGCAGCCAACGTAATCTTCTTGCCTTGATGCCTGACATGATCGATGGAGCATTATAGAGGTCTTCCAGTTCTTTATTGGTTACATATATTTTTCGCTCTTCTATTGCATGTTTTGTAATAGCTTTGTTTCTTCTTTTACCTCAACTACTTCCTACCCAGTAGAGTGTATGATTCAAACTTAAGAGTGACATTGATTGTTTGACACGGTCTCACGCAGTTCCTAGTGGTCCCTTCTTCTGTTACCTGCTAGAGTGTAGGATCCTAACCACCATTAGACGAGGTTGGTTTCAGTCACTTGACAGCAGTGACATTCATTGTAAGACGCGGTGTCACGCAGGTCATAGTATCCGCAGGTCATAGTATCCGTAGTATCCGCTAGAGTATATGATTCAAATCTACGGTTTGGTTTCTATCACTCAACAACAGTGACATTGATTGTTAGACGTGGTGTCACATAGTGGTTCCTAGTATTCCTGCCATTAGCATCTTCCGAATTATTGTGTTAAAATAACAGACATGGCGCCCGAGAATTACGTTTCCGGAGGCTAGTAAATTCTGAAGCAATTAGAAATTTGTTTGCGATATTTGTGACAATCGCTAGGACTCCTATTAACGTGGGAGTCTGCCACAGTACGAACATGTTTGTTCCTTTGATTCGTGCTCTAGTTTACCAACAATTGACGGAAACATAGCGCATAACAAATGCTGGCCGAAGTTGACCTCCTCGCACGCTATGCGTATGAGTCCGGATGACGAATGTTGGCCAAATACACACATCGTATGGGGTCGGCTTTAGAGTTAAAAAGTTAAACAAAAAATAACAGTAATTGTTGTTTCATTCATAATAAATGTAGACATTCAAGCGTTCATTTTGATACGCGTGTGTAACCAAATTTTTAGATGAAAGAATGAATGATTTGGAGGCGTATGTGTAATATAAAATAATACCGTTTTGCACTAACTCACGGATGCATATAAAACCGCCTATAAACTTGAAAAATATTTTAAATTAACAAATAAAAGTTTGTACTAGCTGTTAAAAATAACTGATATATAATAAAAACTGTTTATGATTTCTAAATTTGATTTTTAATACTACTTCATAAATAGTTGTAATAAAGCATATTTATTATCATATGTAAGCATTTTTTAATGGATATTTATTATACTTTCTCTTCCACCAGAGTTAAAAAAAACTATTTCAAAAAGATCGTTCTCCTTAGAGTAACAATTCATTTAATATGTTTATATTTCTATTCATAAAATAAAAACTTGATGGTTACACGCCCATAATGAAAATATACGTTTATATTGTTCAATTAAACCCCAGTGAACGGGTGAGCTTGCGAGACTTCACAATACATAAATATTCCTGCATTTTTTTTTAAGAAAAATTATGGGACCGTGAGCTTCTGGATAAGTTTCACAAGTATCCAAACCCGAATTTTGTCAAAACCTTTCAAAAATTGATCTTAAGTTTTTCTGAAAAAAATGCCTTGATCAAATTCGCATTTTTATAAATGTATTTCTTTAATTTCCTACTACAAAGGTTAGTAGCTTTCCTTTCTGATAAGTAAAATTACGTGCAAAATACAAAATAAAATTTTCTGGGAATCCGCCTAATCTTAATTCGCTTGTGTATTAATGTTCAATAATTCCCCTAACATCACAAACGCATTTTTGCATACAAATGTAACTCAGTCTTTTAGTTCTCTTGGTAGTGGATTGGTTTGCCGTAAGTGTTCAGAAGTTATTATAAATGTTCTTCAAATTTCTTCAGATTATCGGAGGTAAATTGTCTAGTATGGTATACGCATAGATACATATCAAGAAAATAAACTTTTTCTTTTTTTAAGTTTATTTGATTTCAATATTTGTTCATATGAATAAGAGATTAAGAGGTTAGAAGGCCTTTCGTATAAGTAGATTCTGGGTAAGAATCATTTTCAGATGTAGAAGAAGATACCGATCTTCAGCGAGAAGATACGACAAAGCTGAGAACAAAGTGATACAAGGAAACTGCACCACTCAATTTTCGAACGCGGCAAAGCAACATTGTAACCAATCTTCCAGGTGTGTTGGGAGTGGCTATATTGGACATATTTTTTCGAGATTTTTTCGGACATATTTTTTCGAGACATATTTTTTCGAGATGAATATTGTTGTTATAAACACTAATCTACATGTCCTAAAGATTTCAAATAAATACAAAGATAAGTACGACTTCAAGGAAACATACTGCGCGGAGATAGTGGCCTTACTCAGTCTGCTGTATGTAACAGGTTCACAACATGGAGGACAAAAACATTTTGCTGAGTTTTATAGCGACAATGGCTAATAGAAAACTGAACTTTTGATTGAGATGCTTGCAATTTGATAATCCTAACAAAAGAGAGGAAAAAAATCGCAAGACAAATGATGGAAAAATTTAATGTACCGTGCAAAGTACACTATTCTACTGGGAAGTACTTTAGGGAAGTAATTTCGTAGGAGATGCAGACTTAAAATTTACATCACGAACAATAAAATAAAGACAGCTTAAAGGTTTTCTCATTGGTAGATGCTAGAACATTCTACACTTAGAGATGTATGTAGGGACTCAACCGGAAGGTCCCTGTAAAACCAACAATTGCAGTCACACAGAGCATGTGTGCACCTAACCGGATCTGGACGAAATCTAACGATGAAAATCGGTGCTTTACGGGATACGACATCTGTCTATTCGAATAAACGAAATTGCACCACACAGACTTCAGTTTTGTTTCGCGACTGCGATTGATTATAACCCAAATAAAGACAACATATTTGTGTGCTGTGGTGGCGGCCTTAGCAATAAAATCAACAAAGAAAAAAGCGAACAAAATGGAGTAAAGAATAGCTTTTAAAGAGTAACCAATATTCTCATTAACTTAAATTAGAATCGGGAGATTTGTTTAATAATTTCAAGATGGCTTATGAAACCTTTTAAAATTAGTAACTCAACATTCAAATATCCAGAGTTGTATTTGAAGTATTTACAAAAAAACAAAACTTTATAATTTTCTAAAATTTAATACATATATCAGATAATATTAAAAAAAATGTTGCATAAGTAATATGTAACTCAATTTTTACTTGAAACAAAATAGCATGTAGCAAAACCATACTAAGTCCTATTTATATAGTACGGAATATTTATAAAACAAATCGAAAAATTCAAATACGTACTTAACTTTTGATTCAAATAGAATATCATGTAGAAAAAGCATAGTACGTACTTGTTACAAAATCAATGAAACAAATCAGAAACAAGCTCCCGAATGATGGAAATATATCAAAAGTAAAATACTTTAACGGTTGACAAATTTGAAGCTAAGATAAAATGCAGAGGGGAGATATATACAAAAACACTTAGAGAATTTCATTTCTCAAGTAATGTGCCATGTGTCACTTCATCATGTACTAAAATTGAAAGGTGCTGTAAATAGCAGATTTATGCTTGATAAACGTTCTTTTAAAATTAGTAACTCCTGTGATCGTCAAACAAAACACGCAATTAAGGAAACCGATTTCACCTAACAATATATTGCTATTCTTATTTTTATTTTTATGACTTTTTATACAGAAGTCTTTTTAACCATTTCTTCGAAACGTTTTCATGTAGAAATTGTCAAGTACAAAGGTACATGTGGCGACAAGCTACTATAATTTAACAATTTCAAGTTGTCTACATATACAGCTACACCACTAAAGAAACCATTGTCCAAATATCCCAGACACTTCAGATTTTCACGAACTGACAAGATCATCGAACAAAACCGATCGATATACGTCATTTTTGTTCGAACAGACCTGTTCGTCCAACAAAAATGTAGTCTATGAGCCCCTTAAGACTGCTATTAGAAGAGCACTGAAGAACACCGCCTCAGAGTAGCAGCAACAATGCAGACAGGCAAGTAAATTCGTCTGTGTTTTCCGCAGATAAAGATATGATTGTTTCATACCTTCCCAAAAAATCTAAAAATGTTTTATTAGTTTCCTCAATGCAGAATGGCAACGCAATTGATCAAAGTACTGGTGAGAAGGCTAAACCAGAAGTGGTGAGTTTTATAATGTTACCAAAAGGTGTGGATGTTGTCGATAGAATGACTACTTCATATAACGTGACCAGAAACACCCACCGTTGGCATACGCACATATTTTATGGGTTGAAGCAAACAACTCCGATGGAAGATTACTTTTTTAATCTGGAAACTGCTTTACTAAAAGAATAGCCTTTTCATATCCAAATGTTTGTGTACGATGGCGTGTACACGCTCGGTTGATATGTTTGCAGCCTCTGCTAGCTCAAGGATTTTGATTCAATGGTTTGTCACAATCATATAATGGATTTTGTTGACGATTTCTGGTGTAGTGGCGATATTTGAGGGCCCTGGACAATGCTGGACTGGCCCGGCGGGTTACCGGGAATTTCCCGGGGTCTGTTGGCTGATAATTGAAAATGGCTCGTGGTCTGATAGCGAAAACTGTAATCATGACCTAACCCAATCTGAATTTCCCGGTAGGAAATTTGATCTCAGCAAAACGCTGGCGCTGGGTGGTCATCATCAAAAACACTCGTACGATCACGAACAAATTCAGCTTTCCACAATTTAACTGTTGCTAGCGACGGTGCAGATTCTCCATAAACAGCATCCAGTTTGGCTTTGATTTCTGCATTGTTTTTCCCTTTCTTGTGAAGGAACTTACTCACTGAACGATATTCGACTTTTCCATTTTTTTACAAAACACAAAAGTTGCTTGCTTATGATGCCTGTAAAAACCAAACAATGTTCTTTTTGCTTCAAATTTTGATAGACGTCATGTCTTGGATGACAGATGTCAAAAGCAATATGCGTTCGTCGTCACGTAACGCCATCTATCAAAGGCTAGATTTATGTCAAACCACGCTCGTAGTTACTTTCTGGCTTTGCTACAATTAATTTTGTTTAGCAACGTTTCAAAAAATTTTATTTCACTCAGCCACATAGTAGTATTTACATAAAGAATATGCTTCGCATAATACGCTCAAATATAATAAGAAAATATTAGCGACTTGGTCGAGGTTCCAAATATGTACGCAGTTGCAAGAAATCCAACGACAAGGTCATGTAGTTCTAATAGCCGTATTTTAGAAAACTTATGAATATTAGACAATAACAATATGCGATAATAATAGTTAATGCATTTGTATACAGAATTTTGCTTCATCTGTATGGATTTTAAATTATACATAGTCAATGATTTACATGAAATGCATCCAACGCGTATGATCGTCTAAAAGCGAATAGTAATCACTTAATGTCAAGGAGCATTCCCAGCTATTGTAATATAATTTAAACTATTTAATCTAGGGAGATTACGACGTTGAATAGTTTTATACTTTCTGAAAAAGTAAACGAAAGATCTGAGATATTAAATGAAAAATAACAATAATGATTAATAAATGAAATTTATAGAAAAGTATGGTACCATTAAGAGTGTATCATTAAGAATGGCTCTCGGCCATATCTCAAGAACCGTTTACTGTTCGGCTTTAGAGAAAGAATCTCAATAGCTGGCCGTAATTTGTAACATGACAGCGCTCCCACATAACAAGCCAAACGATACTTTTAGCCTATACACCACATACAACTTTTCCTTGACAGCCAGTCGCGTCGCTCAAACATTTTATGAATCATCTGACACAAAAATCGTGTGTGTATGGCCACCTAATGGCTAAAAGTAGTCAAGAGGAAATCTTGGGAATTATTTAGTGAACTGTAGGACGATCTGTAAAGTGAACTGTAAAAAGTAAAATGTTTATTTTATACAACATTAAGCAAATTATACTTTTATAAAAGTATGAAAATTGTATTTTTCAAAAAATTTCGCATATTTTTATCTAGAATACTTTTTTTCTGTTGTGTCATATAAGAGGTTTTCTTCACTAATATAATATTTATAAATTCAAACCAAAGTAATAAGTAACGTGCATGCTAGAAGACTCTGTTTAATTTTTTTAATGTAGTTTTTTCTAGAAAATATTAAATGGAACTAAACAGACTATATATCACCTACTAACTTAAAAATACTGAACAGGGGCAATACAGCCACGTTTATAACAAAAACAAGGCAAGAGGTTTTACATATCACTCTAGCTACTCCACTTCTTGCAACAAAAATGAATAACTGGTATGTCTCAAAAGAGATCTCTGCGCCTCTGACCAGACATATCAGATTTGGGTTAGAAACCAATGAGGCGTGGTTACAAGTAACACGTGTTCCACAACTGACAAATTGGGATCCTACGGGAACCATGTAAGACAAGGAATGGACAGGCTGATCACTAACATACAATCGACGGAGGATCTAAACAGGGCTGCAACATCTCTGTAAAGAGTATTGATAGAGGCATACAAAATCAGATGCCCGGAAAAACATAGACTGGCTAGGCGACAAGTGTCATGCTGGAATACGGAACTACAAGCTATGCACAAAGAGGTCAGAAGTGCAGAAGACAATGCAGAAGACTAACAAGGCAATTAGGAAATCTAAGCGAAGGACGTGGCAAAGTTTCTGAGAAGGTATAGAGAACAAATTACCAACAGTAGCTATGTTGCAGAAAGTCTTAGCAAAACTCTAATTGCATGGGTCATATACAAAAGCCAGATGGCAACCTTACAGAGGACGCATGGAAACAGAGTTGTTAATGAACACTCACTTTCCTGTCTCAAAGTTGATGACAGCGATCGGGGCGAGGGGGGGGGGGGGGGGGGTATTACGGGGGGGG
>WYDF02302521.1:0-15496 GCA_009867245.2 Adranes taylori
TATCAGTGGCGGGTACACATTATACTTTTGGGAGGGGTTCAAAATGATTATTTTATTGAGAAATTCAGTTTTAAAATTAGAAGACTGAAATTCTGCTCGCATATAGTATTATGCGTCGAATGAAAGTAGTGCCATCCCTGTATGTGGTACAGAGCGCGACGTTGCCACATTTAAAATTTTGCAAACTTTTTGATATATTTTTGATTAGTAAGTTAGTTTTCAATGAACTATCGAAAAAGAGATGGATGAAAAAACAAATTCATGGATTCGATGTATTATAGGTTCCAAATGGGAACAATTTTTTTCAAATGACGTCGCGGTACATCTCGATCGTTGCGGTTTATATTTGCAAGAATATATAGAATATTCTTTCTTTAAGGAACGACACATTACTACTGTTAAGTTGAAAATGTTACACAAACACACCAAACCTGATGAGGTCGCGAAACGGCGAAACAAATACTTGTCGTTTGTTAGTAATATTGTTCAACTTTGCAATTATTCTAAGTTCACATTCGGATTGATTGTTAATCCAAAGTGGACAAGGCTATGCTAGTTGTAGCAAGAAATTGCATTATAGGAATACTTAATTGAAACTAAATAATTATAACAATAATATTACAGTACTGATGTTACTTAAACGTTTTTGACAAGATTTTCCTATGCTATTTAGAAATTAGAAATATTGATGACACCAGAAAGTTTCATAAAAAAATATGTTTATTTGTAAACTTGATGTATTTATCTCAAAACTTTTGTTGTAAATGATGTCTAACAATTGTCTTTTGTCAACTTCTACTTTTTTTCTCAGAGAAGTAAAAATCAAACGAAAATGCGTCAAGTATCTTGACGCTATTCATATCTTCTTTGAATCGGATTTAATATTTGACATTCAGATTGTATACAAAGTTTATGTTCCGAATAATAAATAATAGCTTATTGAAGTTAAATAAAATGTACACAAGTCATAAAAAAATAATATACATATAAAGTTAAATACACATGCTTAAATTATAATGTGTTTCTTATAAATGTTTTATAATGCTATATTATTTTCCTAAAAAAGGTGGAACGAGCAATTAAACAAATGCTACAATAAATGATATAATAGAAAATAATACGAGAAATCACAAAGTCATATAAATGTAGCTTCAGACTAAAAAAATCTACATCAGCTAATTTATTCCAGTGCACATTTCATAAAAGGAATGTCCAAGTTATTTGAAACTTTGTATACCATTCCAATTTATAAATTGGACATGCACTCCGGTATTCAATACTCCGGCAACGGGTTCGACACCCCTGAGGGGGTGTTTGCTCTACAATTTTTGTGGAAATATACAAATAAAAGCAAACTTTTGTTTAGCACTGTATAGATTTTGTTTAAATTTTAATATCTTTGGTAGTAAACAAAGGAAAAGCAATTTTATAAATGTCCCAAATTTTTATAAATGTCTTCCATCGAAAGTTCACAATATTACTTTGTTTAGCCCTTTAATTAAAGGGCTAAACTGTAGCAAGTGGATAAGTACCCCAACTCTGAATGTAACTTTCACAAATGATGTAGGTCACACAAAGTAAATAATGCTATGTCAAGCTTCTGTAGATGGTTAGGTTCAATAAAAAATATAAAAATTAAACCATGTTAAAAAACTAATTGAATTCAAATCATAAAATCATTAATATTTTATCATTCAAATAATTCAAAAACCATTCAAGTTTTATTTTTATTTCTACTCTGAAGAAGCTAGGTTTCCTGCCAAACTTTCAATAAAAAATTAAAGAATATTAAAAACTTAATTATAAAAAATGTACATTGCAACAAAATAACATAAACAGTTATTTATGTTCAATAAACAATTAAAAACCCAATAAAAATTAAACAGTTACATAAATAGTTAATTATGTTATTTTGTTTATGTCAAAAATAAATGCCTAAAAATCTATATTTTATGTGAAAAATATTTAATATTTTGTTATTTTGTTTAGATTATTTTTATGTCAAAAATTAATTGTATAAAATTTACGTTGCAATAAAATAAAAAATAACTATTTATGTCATTTTGTTATAATTATTTATGTTACAAAATAACATAAATAATTATTTATGTTATTTTGTTGCAATGTAAATTTTAGACAATTAATTTTTTAATGTAAATTTTTAATAATTATATCCTCCATATATTAAAAAGTGACTTTCAATAAAACATGAATCCGAGTTAAAAATTAATTGCATTCAAATAATAAAATCATTAAAATTTTATCGTTCAAATAATTCAAAAACCATTCAAGTTTTATTTTTATTTTGCTGGCGAACTTTCAAGAAAAAATTTAACAATGTTCCAAAATTAATTGTAGGAAATTTACATTGCAACAAAATAACGTAAATAATTATTTATGTTCAATAAAACAGTGAACACTGGATAGAAATTTCAATAAAAAATTAAACAACGTTCAAAATAGCATAAATAATCATTTATGTATAAATAATCATTTATGTTATTTACTTGCAATGTAAATGTTTTAGAATTCATTTTTGATTGTTTAATTTTTTATTTAACATAAATAATTATTTAGATTATTTTGTTTAGTCAATAATATTTATCTCAAAAATAAATGCTAAAAATAAATGTCTAAAAATAAATATTTCATGTCAAAAATATTTAATATTGTTATTTTGTTTAGATTATTTATGTTAAAATTAATTGTATAAAATTTTCGTTGAAATAAAATAACAAATTATAATTTATGTTATTTTGTTATAATTAATGTTACAAAATAATATAAATAATTATTTATGTTATTTTGTTGCAATGTAAATTTCATATAATTAACTATTGAATGTAAATTTTATAGAATTAATTTTTAAACATAGTTTAAAGTTTTAATTGAAATTTTTATTGAGTGTGTAATATTTTACTAAGCAAATAATTATTTATCTTATTTTGTTTATATCAAAAATATTTACTTCAAAACTAAATGTCCAAAATAAATATTTTATGTCAAAAATATTTAATATTTTGTTATTTTTATACAATTAATTTTTGAAGGTAAATATAATATAATAAATTTTTAAACATGGTTTAATTTTTTATTAAACAAAAATAATTATTTATGTTGTTTTATGTCAAAAATATTTATTTCAAAAATAAATGTCACAATAAATATTTTACGTAAAAAATATTTAATATTTTGTCATTTTGTTTATATTATTTATGTTAAAAAATAATTGTATAAAATTTATGTTGCAATAAAATAACATAAACGTGGTTTATTTTTAATTGAAACTTTTTATTGAACATAAATAATTAATTATGTTATATTATTTATGCCAAAAATATTTATTTCAAAAATAAATGTCAAAATAAATATTTTATATGAAAAATATTTAATATTTTGTTATTTTGTTTATATTATTTATGTCAAAAATTATTTGTATAGAATTTACGTTCCAAGAAAATAACATAAAGAATCATTTATGTTATTTTATTGCAATGGAAAGTTTATATAATTAATTTCTGAAAGTAAATTTTATACAGTTAATTTTTAAACATTGTTAAATTTTTTATCGGTATTTTATTGAGTGTTTAATTTTGAATTAAATATAAATAATGATTTATGTTATTTTGTTTAGTCAAAAATATTTATTTAAAAAATAAATGTCAAAACTAAATCTTAAGTCGAAAATATTTAATAGTTTGTAATTTTGTTCATATTTTTCATATCAAAAATTAATTGTAGAAAATTTACTGGCCACAAAATACCATAAATAATTATTTATGTCATTTTGTTGCAAGAAAACTTTTATACAATTAATTTTTTAATGTAAATTTTATACAATACATTTTTGAATATGGTTAATTATTTATTGAAAGTGACTTTTTGATGTATGGAGGATAAGGGATTTTTAAATTATAGAAAATTTTATTCAATTTTGGAATATTCTTATTATAGTTAACTATAATCGCAGGTAAAACAATTTTTCAGATTTTTATTTTTATTTAAAATATATTTTCTTTTTAACATGTAAAAATTATTTTCTTTAAAAATCATTAAAATTTTAAGACTCAAATCATTCAAAAACCATTCAAATTTTATTTTTATTTTTACTCCAATATACTGATTATTATTATTTATTAAATTATTATTGGACATCATTTTTTATTAATATTTGATGATTTGTTCTCAAATAGTGGATTCTCCAGGATTTGACGCTAATACAAAAAGAAATTCGTGCCACACTAGATCGTGTCTCAATAGATGCTAGTCTTATAAGTACATCAGTACATCGAAACTTAGGAGTAAACTCCTATAATTTGAAACAAAAGCAACAAACGGGTATATGAGGTCGAGTAGGGTCTAATAAAAGTATTATAGAAAAACACAATAGGCATTACAAAAGTAGGCGCACAAAAGTATTAACGCGCTGGGAGGAGGATGAAATGTTGGGTTTCTGTATTCTGTTGCAACTTCTGCTCAGAGACATCATTAAAATAGAATGGAGCATGTGTGACAAATAAATATTTATTTGGAATAGGTTATTATTCTGAACAATTCTGGACAACTTAGTCGTGTCAAAATCTGTATCAACTACTAAGGAAGAATATTTAACAAAGTAAAGAATATAGTCAGATTTTTAAACACTTAGGCTATGCGCACACGAGTGACTTGTGTCACGCAAAATCTGCCAATCTTCACTATGAGCTAAGATTAGGCACCCACGACTGACTTTTTGTCACGCAATAGTTTTGTCACTGTCTCCTCTCAAAATTCGTGTGCGTCAACGAATAGATGACTGTCAAGGTAACTTTCTTATAAATTTCAAGTCATTTTAACAATTAACTTCAACGAGTTTGCAGTTGTGTGCGCTCTTGAATTTCGGAATCGAGAAAAAAAAATAATAAAAATATAAATTACTCGGTTCATCTAGTTTGGAACGACTGATAATAACTGATAAATTTTACATTTTGCAGGAAAAATTGAAAAACTGTTTTAAAAATCTAAAAAAACTTAATAAAAAAATACTTTTCAAAATAACATTTGAAATATTAAAATCACAATGTTATAACATCAATTTGACATTATTTTTTTAATCAACAATAATACCTTCCTAATTGTTTTTGTTGTACATTTATTCAAATTTATCTTATTCGAATATTATTTTATATAGTTTCTGTGTTTTTAATATTTTGGTCATTTCGTATTTTTTATTGTGTTTAATTTTTTTCATATTACATTATTTTAATATATTCTTATAAATTTTGGATGTCTATTTTATTGTTTTATTGAGACAAACAGCGTAACCAATGAAAGAGACATCCAAAATTTAGCAAAAATTTATAACAATATAGTAAAATTAAATAATATGAAAAAATTATAAGCGCATTATAAAATGAACGAAATTACCAAAATATTATAAACACAGAAGCTGTATAAAATATTTTTATAAGATAAATTTGAATAAATGTACCATGCAACGCAATAAAATAAGAAAGGTATTATTGGTGATTTAAAATAAAAAAAATAATGTCAAATTGATGTTATATTATAACTTTGTTATTTTAATATTTCAAATTTTATTTTAAAAAGTATTTTATTAAGTTTTCTACATTTTTAGAACAAATATATTTATATTCTGACAAAGAACAAAATTATATTCGAAACGTAAATAAATGTTGAAGAGTTAAATATTTAATTCTGAGAAATATTGACATTTATTATTGTCATAACCTCTCAACAAAACTTTTTTTCTGTCGAAGTGTTAAAAATCAGTCGTGTGCGTAATATGTGGGAGTGACAGTTTGTCACAGAGAAGTTGCCTGGCCAAATAACTAAAAAGTCACTCTACTATCACGTCGCCCCGTGTGCTTATCTCCATTGAACGTAATTGCTTATAGTGAAGAGTAACAGATTGTTGCGTGATAAAAGTCACTCGTGTAACAAATCACTCACGTGAAAAATTGACGTCAATGACATTAGTACAGTCTGTAGTTACTAGTGCTGATAGTAACATGTTGCTCTAGTCTACTGTAATAACAATATGGCGCAGCGCAGCCACTTCTATCGGTAGAAGTTTGTCAGAGATATGGTAGAGATTATGAAATCAATTTTCGTCGACTTTTTTGCAAAATAATCCAACTGCTTATAAAAAGAAGTGCAAAATGTTGAATCACATAAGTCGCAAAAGAACAACAAACAATATAAAACAATGCCCTCTTTAGTATATCTTAAAAATAAAAGTCTATAATAAAATAAAAGGCGTTTGAATAATATACTACAATAAAGTATGAATGAAATTAGGTGTAGTGGTATTTTACGAGTCCAATAAGCGCGTTAGGAATACGCGATCCTTACGAGTCTCGATCGATAAGTGAAGTTCCGCTTGCGCTGTAGTAATCAGTTACGTTCTAATTAAATTGTACCACATTGCCTGTTTAGTTTTTAATATGCAGATAATATCAATTAAATAATTACTGTATTATTAATTCATATATTTTATTTTCAACATACATTACAATATGATACGTAATGAAATAAATTATTAATATTGCAATGTATATTTTGTCTGATATTTTCTTGAACGTCAATCTGAAACTTTAATCTTGATTAAAATTTTTGAAAATATTTGATACATTTGCGATGCTTAAAGTATTTTAAAATCCTTTTATTTATTCCGTACTATTTATTCTATTCATACCTCTTTTACTCTCTATATACATATTAAGATTTTAATTTACAAAGAGGTAAACAATAGGTATAATCGCATTCAAAACATTTATATGGGTTTGCACCCATATGACTATGCATGTGTAATCTCAAATAGCTCATTCGTACACAGGTATAATCGCATTCTAAACATTTGAACGGTTTTTCACGTATATGAATGCACAAGAGCAATCAAATTGCTCTTTTGCGTACTAGCATAATCGCAATCTAAACATTTACAGAGTTATTTACTCGAATGAGTACGAATGTGTTTTATCAAATTGCTACTGTGTACATAACTAGAACCACATTCTAAACAGTTATATGGTTTTTACCCGTATGAATAAGCATGTGATTTCAAAGAACGCATTTGTGCAGAGGTATAATCGCATTCTAAACATTTATATGGTTTTGTACCCGTATAAATATGCATTTATAATCTCAAATAACTATTTTGTGCACAGCTATAATCGCATTGTAAACATTTTTCACGTGTATGAACGTGCAAGAGCAATCAAATTGCTCTTTTGTGTACTAGCATAATCGCATTGTAAACATTTATAGAGTTTTTCGCTCGAATGAATACGTATGTGTTTTATTAAATTGCTACTGTGTACACAGCTCTAATCGCAATCTAAACATTTATATGGTTTTTTACCCGTATAAATAAGCATGTGCGGTTCCAAAGAAAGCTTTTGTGCACAGATATAATCACATTCTAGACAGCATTCGCATTTCTAGGTATAATCGCAATTTATGTAATTACACAATCCAGGTAACTACAAATAAGGAAGAAAGAACACAAATTCCATATTCTATTGGGTTGTTTTCTTGTGAGCGTCTAAATGGATATTTAGTTTAAAGTGTTTTCAATCTGTCACTGATAGGAGTCACAGCGCGAAATTCATACAGATTAGCGTTAATAAATTTTCCTTAAGGATCGCACGCTCACAAGTGTTAGCCTATGGATTTCACTGTTTGTGGCGGAAGAGTACAGTATTGCTCTGTAGGAGTTAATTGGTCTTATATAAGTTTTGCAGGTATGATGGAGTATTTTGGTGTCAAAGCCTCCCAGTCATCTTCTCTGAGCTGAAATTAGATTGACTCATTTTCTAACTCTGGCGAAAGTGGGGTCTAAGTGGTTTTTCTAGTTGAAGACTCTGCTGAATGTTGTGCCTAGGTACGTAAGATGGATGTTTCCCATATACGCAGTCAGATTTCAGAAATATTCTAATGTTTATTTTTTGTGTAATTGATATGGTGGATTAGAATAGTTTGGGTTTTAATGGATTTTTGTGTTACTCGCCATTTCTTTGCCCAATTAGAAAACGTGTTGAGACAATTGTGAATGTTGCGCACAGAGCGTTATGGAATTAGATAATGAATTTTCCTAGATAATTCGTATCTTACTTTGATGCTATTGGAGCGGTTGGAGAGGTAGGATTTGATGAACTCAAGAGTCGTGGGATGGAGTAGGTTAAGTTCTATCAACTTCCTAATCAGCCTGGCGTGCTAGTCGAAAGCCTGAGAAATGTCCTGGTAAACTGCTAAGGAATAGTGACAATTGTTTAGTGAACAGGTTACATCAGTTTGGCATTTCAAGAGTGGGTCGTGTGTAGAGAGAGATGCTCTAAATCCAAATTGGTTGTCAAGGTTTATGTGGTTTGATTCGAGCACGCTTCTCAGACGACCGATCATTATCCTCTCAAAAATCTTACTAGGACGTACTTGTAACAATTATTACTTTTAAATCCCTTATTATTTCTGTTAAATTTTTGGTTTACATATAAAAATGCTAATTTAGAGGATTCCTATTTATTTTTATTAATAAAATTTGAAGAGTCGATAAATAATCGAATTGATTCAATACCTTGCATATCGATTGGTTTTGTTTAAAGCTTTTTTTTTTAAATTGTACATTCAAAAATTATACATGTGATTTCTGAATAAAAAGTCGCTATGAAATATCAACTGGAAGTGTTTTTTTTCTTGATTTACAACGTATATAATAATTCTTAATTGTGACTATAGCTTCAGCCCCTTCGGGTCATCTTCAGACATGCAGACTATTAATACATGGGGGATTGTGTAGGTTCGTTTAAAGTGGTTATTTAATTATTGGGGAGTACTTAGGTGACCTTATTGGGGCTCAGAGGGATTGGATTTACGAGTAACGGGCTACGAGAAATGGATCTACAAGGTGTTAGAAGGATTGGAGTGGTTTTTACGATTAAACTGGGAAAAGTCAAGAATTAGATAGATGAGAGTAACAACACGTCAACGACGGGACACCGTGAGCAACAACTATAGCAACAACGATAAACGGGGAGAATCAACGACCAGAGAGACAGGAGTAACGATTACAGTAACGATTACGATAACGTAATCGTTAGTCCCGTCTCTCTGGTCGCTGGTATCGTGATAAATGTAAACGACTCGGACGGTCAAAGCGTTCCGTGCCCCATAGTGGGCATTGGGAGCGTTCAGACTCATTGTGCGGTTAAGAAACAAAAAGCAATACAAAAAACGTTGAATGAGCAATCAACTCATTCAATTCTTACAAATCACTTGGAATTGATGGCATCATGCATATAATGCTGCAAAAGGGCTTTGGTTATTTAGGGAGGACTATCATTGAACTTTTCAGGGTAAACGTTGCATTAGGACACAATCCATGGACTTGGTAGCAGGTAAGGGTGACGTTTATTCCAACTGAACAGGCTAAGCCCTTTAGAACTATTAGTCTCATGTCACTAATTCTAAAAACTTTAGAGAAGGTACTAGACCGGCATATTAGAGATGGGCTTCACCAGACAGAAGCTCCATTCACCAGACTCAATGTGCCAGTGCATGGTTAACCATATGGTTAACAGAATGCCTTCCTTGAATCAATTACAAGATGCGTGGCGGAAAGGAACGTCGATCTAACATGCTGTGGGTGGATCAATTCTATGCTCCAGAGTAGAATCCTACTTGTGAAACTTGATGGGGAAAAAGTCTGTTCTACAGTGTCCTGGAGCTGTCCACAAGGCGGGGTTTTATCACCGCTGCTGTAGTGCCTTGTAGTCAACAAACTTTTGCACAGTTTAGAACAGCAAGGTATTTACTCCTTTGGATACGCGGATGACATCGTCATCATAACCTAATGCAAATACAATTCAATTGTTAGGGATCTTATGCAAAGAGCACACATAATGTGGCTGAAAAATAGACAACGAAAAGGACTTGAAAATTAGCCCTCAAAAGACTTGGGTTGTAGTGTTTAGAAGAAGGAATCTGGACAACTTGCGCAGTCTAAAACTGTATGGGACAAAAATACCGTTACATGGGGAAGTAAAGTACCTTCGAGTAATACTAGATTCCAAATTTTCTTGGAACTTGTAAACTGATAAAAAATTAGATAGAAAGGTTATAACTTTCGAAGTTATAAGACGCATGAATAGAAAAACATGGGGTTGAAGACTTACTTGTTGCACTTGCTGTATAAGTTGGTTATCAGGGCCTCTATAACTTACGAAGCACTGGTGTGGTGTAAAAAGACACTCCAGACTAAAACAAGGCAGAAATTGTCCTGCTATACAGATACAGAGAAGTGCTGCTAGATCTTTCACCACTAGAATTCATTATACAACAGACGAGGAAGTCGCACTCCATCGGCTACAAATTAACAGGCCGAACGTGTCAAGAACAGATGAAACATGAAAAAATTGGCAGGAAAAATAGGAAAAATTCGAAAAATAGGAGTGTGGAGGCGGATATACAGATAGGAGATTGAGTAGTTGGTATTGGTTAGTTGGTATAGGCGAAGGTAGAGAATTAAAAAGGGATGACATAAGTAAAATGAAATAAGATAGTGCTGCAGGTTCAGATGGGCTACCGGTAGAAGTGTGGAAGACTTTGAATGAGGAAGGCGTAAGTGCGTTAACAAGAGGTATGAATGCTGCGTGGAACGAGAAAGAGAGGACTGAAGAAGATTGGAATGGAAGGATTGGAAATGAATGTTGGTATATACATTCGAGATTAATAGCTTCGACACCGTTTGATCGATCATGAAATTTGGCACATGTATTTTTTCAGGGAGAAGGTTTTTATGCTATCCATTTTGTTTAATTAGACCATGCCGCTAGCCGCGAGAATTAGACCATGCCTTTGGTCGCGGCAATGCGGATAGCAGAGCTGTCCGTGGCGTAGGCGAATATGCGGACAAGGTGGGGAGCAACACAACGTTTGCCGGGTCTGCTAGTTATATTGTAAACCCGAAAATAAGTAAGGGGAGAAAATTATATTTGCTATTTATAGATTTGAAATCTGCGTTTGATAAGTTAGTAAGAAAGAAATTGAGAAGAGACAATATGAAGAGACAAAAATAAGAGCGAGCGTGGGAAATAGAGTGTGAGAGTCGTTTAGAATAGAGGCGTAGGACAGGGATCTTCATTGACTGCAAATATATACTGTTTAATATATATGTGTGTAATATGTGATTTGAAATGTGTGTTGAAAAATTCGTAGACGTGAATGCCACCCCTCTTTCATATACTGAATGTCCTACGTTTTGTTACATCTTGCATAAAACAAAAGTTGAACCTTTTAGTTTTGACTGTTAGCTTTTAAGTCGTCTATTAAATTCAATTAACACAATAGTGTTTAGGGTAAACTATATAACATTAGTCTAACCTATAAATCGCCTACCCACCCGGTCCTCATATTTGCCTACGGCGCGGGCAGCTTCGTTGTCCGGTTTGCCGCGGCCTATGGCCGTTCTTGACTCACATTTTCCCCCTATTTACCTATGGCGCGGACACTGCCTTGGTCTTATAAATTTGTGCGCTTTGGCGCGGTCTGCTGCCTTTTGATATAATTTTTCCCCACAACCGCTTTAAGTCACTTTATCTTCGTGTCCGCTTTGCATAAAATTGAGGTCCCTGGGTCTTACACTTGTTCCGCAAGTTTTATTTTTTCAACTTTAATAGGAACCGAGATATTAAATGTAGTAAAATAACCCGTCTCAAGTAAATCGACCGCAAAGTTTACAAACCAAAAAACACCCTGTATATATGTTACTTTAGTAATTACTTATAGTAATTTTAGAAAAAAATGTTTCAAATAAAATTGAGCGAGCTTTTGGTGTCAATCAGAATAAAGTTTATTCAAGTGTCCTATCTTTTATAGTTCTTGAAATATATCAAAAAGTTTGCAAAATTTTAAATGTGGCAACGTTGCGCTCTATACCACTTGCATAGATGGTACTATTTTCATTCTACGTATAATACAATATTCTATATGCGAGCGAAATTTCAGTCTTCTAATTTTAAAACTGAATGTGACAATGAAATAATCATTTTGAACCCCTCCCAAAATTATAATGTGCACCCGCCACTGATAACATTTATTCAATTGTAAAGGCAGTTTATATGTCTCATACAACGTAAAATAATTTTCCTGTAGCTTTGCATATATGAGCTATTATGTAAGTCTTACATGTATACAATATGATTGTTGAATGCTATGTCGGTTGCCATGGCGACAAGTTGCGAACTTTTAAGTTATTAAGGGTCATATCTTTGAAATGATAAGAGTTAGACTCATCATGTGCGGTATCATTTTAAACAGAATTACAAGAGTTATCAAAATATTGGATCTATAAGAGTGAGACCCAACATATGTGGTATAATTGTAAAGCAAATCAGAAGGGCTACCAAAATATACAGGGTGTTACTAAAAAGTTTTTCAAAAAAAATTGATTGCTCAAAATCGGTCAAGTATATTCAGTTGCTCACATTGATAGAATTGAGGTTCCTTAGACTTACATCCGTTCCAAACTTTCATTTTTCCAACTTTCATAGGAACCAAGAAATTTATAGTACACTTTTTTTTCTTCAAGGTCAAATTACTCCGGTGCTATGGTGTGCGACTTTTGTAAGCTCGCTTAATCGGTCAAGTATTAAAGGAACTTTCCACACAAGGAATTAAAAAAGATTCTTGCGAAACTTTTCGAGAAAATTGACCCTAAAGTTAGCAGAAAAAAAATTATACCCTGTATATATGTTAAATTGTGATTTTTGAAAAAAATGTTTCAAATTAAATCGGAGGGCCTTTATGTAGCCTATACAATAAACTTTATTCGAATGTCGTATCTTTTATCGTTCCTGAGATATTTCAAAAACTTTGTTAAACTTCAAACGTGGCAACACAGCTTACTATACAATTTGGCAACACGGGACTTTTTTATTGATCGTATAATACAACGTACTACATGTGAGCAAAATTTCAGCCACCTAGTTTGAATACGAAATTTCTGAACAAAAAAAATGGCTCCTGTCCTTCATATTGGATTAATTAAAAAAAAAATCTGTTCCATAGGGAAGGAGAAATTCTTGAACATACATTCGTATGCACAGACACCGAAAAATCAACCCTCCTTTTAATTTTTTGAGCAAGAAACAATTATTTTAGAAAAAACCTTTTATATGAAAAATTATTCCTTATGACCCCTCCTTTGAATTGGGTATAACGGATTGCAGTAATTTCAATAGAAGAGACGTACTAAGGTGAAATAGAAAAAATTCTCAAAACATGAATCCCATATCTTTCATATACCCATTACATACGTATATGGTATATGAAAGATAACAATGGGCCCGAAAATGATGTTATGTAAGAACGGGGGGAGGGATAATAGAAATGATGTCTTTGAATTGAATGGAAAGAAGATAGAAAGCGTAAAATAAAATAAAATAAAATATTTGTGGACAGTTTATATTGTAGAAATAGTGAAGCGATGTAATGTGGAATGCGCCGATGCAATGGAGCAATGAATGGAACGAAATCATGGAAGAAAGGGTCAAAGAGGGGATGTGGGGAATTGGAAATAAGTTGGAAATAGAAGGTGAGGATATGTGTGGAAAAGTATTTTATTAGGAGTTGCGAGACAGTGATGGGTAAATAGGTAAGAAGCAGGAAAGAAGGGAAGGAAAGGGAAAAATAATAAAGAGAAAAAGAGAAAAACTGGAGAGAATGAGAAGGAATTGAATGAGAGGGAGGAGAAAAAACAAAACATGGATTGCGCAAATTAGTTATGGATAGAAGGTTATGGTGAGGAAAATTTTATGGGAGGTTGTGGAAAAGAAATAGAGGAATGATACAGCTAAAATCGTTTTTGTACAATAAATTCTTAATTTTTTTAATTTGAAAAAAAAATTTATGATTTCTGTATTAATTTCGTTGATTGTAACATGGTAAATTTTGAATTGTTTTGAAGGTTATTATTATTAATATAGGGAACATAATTTTCCGTGACGCGCTTATAAGGACATCCCAGTATATAATAAAAATTAATTTTCCTAAATGTGCAATTTTAATTTTTGTTCATGCAATTATACAATTAATTTTCAACGTGTAAATGTAAAAAAATTCTTGAAAAAGATGTTTGACATTTCATTTCAGATAACAACACGAGCTGCGCTAAAACTTTATTGTAATTTACTAATTACAGTAATTCTCCTATACATGAGTTTTCTGGTAAAGAAACAACGATGTAATGTGAATGAATATAATAATTATACTATTGTGCAAGTCGCACCCCAAGGTCAATAGCATTATTAATGAAAGTAAATGTTTTATAGGCAATTTTTTAGCTCCATTAGTTTATACGTTCTGTTATCCTCAACGCCAACTGGCGCTCGACCACCCAAAGCTTTTATGTATGTTTAGCTCCATGAAGGAAAGAAACACAAGTAGGTGTTGCATACAAGACTGTCATTATTGATCTACTGTACAAAGTACTCTTCGGGTGGCTTTGCTACTATTGGACATTATCATTATTGTTGTGATCATTACCTCTATTGTTGGACATTTGAAAAGATATTTCTTAATGAAGATATCGGAACCCGAAGATAATGATGATTGCTTTAGAGCTCTTCTTGATGAGCTATTCTTATCTCTTCTTTTTTTTTAGCTGAATTGTGCAAGTGCCTGCGGACATTGATGTCCACATTAAGATCTATAAGAAGTGAACAAAGATTTACGCGAAAAGCCGATCTCCAAATGAGCTCCAGCGAAATAATAATTCCGCGTTTGACTGGAAAGCAAGTTCATCGCCAAAATGTCCAAGACTCAACTCCAAGCAGACTCAACCATTACAAATCTTTTTCTTTTATCGGTCATTTGAACACGGAGCTGGAGCCCGCTTCGAGACTCATGAAGATGTCATAGCTGCAATTCAGCTGTTGATTCCGAATCGAACCTAAATGGACAACAAAAATAAAACTGTCGAATGAATTCAAAAAAACTACGAACCCTATAATGAGTTCTAATCGTTGTCATCTAACTGTGAGTATGAGCTGTGTTACACAAGGTGGATAGATTCTTTTGAAAAACCATCTTCTGATCTTCAAGCCATTGTTCTTCACGCATGTGATGCGGACTTCTATCCAAATATACAAACAACGCTGCAAATTTATGCAATTCTACCTTTTGCAACAGCAACTCCCGAACGAACGTTTTCAACGTTAAAAGCTATATCCGAAACAAAACGGGAGAGGAGCGCCTCCTAGGGTTAGCTCTTCTCATAGTACACCGAAACATAATCGTCGGTCTGGAATTCTTTTTGTTTTACGTAGGAAGTGGAGAAACCTTCAAAAAGCGAAGGATGCCCGATGCATCCGACAGTGTGGGATTTTTACCCACTATAACTCCACGCCCTATTGGGATTGTATTTGTTGGGAGATTGGAGAGTTTATTTAAAGGAGGCTTTAGGATTTATCATCCTCTTCAGCCTGGAACTGGTAATTAA
>WYDF02302532.1:0-15494 GCA_009867245.2 Adranes taylori
TTTGTAATGAAAAGTTAGTTTCATTTATTATACAATTTTTGGTCACCTGTCTACAACAATTTTATACATTAGATAAAATAATTTGTTAATTAATGATTATTAAATTAATTTGTATTGAATTAATTAAATCAACACTATTTCCGTCAAAATTTTACTTATGGCAGCTGTTTTGTAAATTATAAAATATTTCAACAATATCGTGGAGTCGTACGAAATACAGTTAAAGTTGGACAATAGGACGTCGAAATCACAACATATTAAGTATCGCATTTGACACACCTAGAGGGACATAAAAACGCTTTACTTTCGCTAGAAAAACCATTCGATTTCTGTCTCAGAAAAACATCACTTCCTTTATTTATAAGTAGAAGCATTTGGTAGTCGTCGTAGCGCTGTATTAATGCTTGTGTATTAATTATTCCGCGAATTGTCTGGCGACTAAGTAACATATGAAATGACTAGCTTGTTGACAAAGGGGTAGAAGTAGAACAGGGTAAGAGCTGTTTTTTATATATAAACGTCCGCCTACGAAAGATAGATTTCTGGAAAATAATTTAAAATAGTTGTTTTGTGAAATATTACTAATACATTTAACAATAATTTTATTAATTTTGTTATTAGCAGCTAAATGGCATCAAAACAACCACGGGCCATCGCAAATCGGCTAGTCTCGATGGTCCCATGCCTATCGCATCAACGAGCAGTGCAAGTTCGTCCTATGACTTATCATCTTCATCCCATATCCATCGCGGCAGTCCAACTTCTTCTTTTAACGTATCCGAATCGGGCAATTCTTTGGACACATCGTCCGTTCAAATTCATTCCGAAGTTTCTGTGATCTCATCGGATAAGCGGAACAGCAGCGCCAAGGATAATAAGAAAGAACGAAAGGGAACGTTTAAGAAGATATTTAAAAAGGTTTTCTAGCATTTGTGGAATAAGCTTCAGATGAAGAAAATGGTGCGTTCGAATCTAACATACGCAAAGGTATTAAATAATTTTGAAATGAAATATGTATGTAGATTTCGTTTTTAGTTTCATCCGTTCTGTTCAGCTGCCTCATTGACCCTTTAGCTCAGATTGTCAAGGACGCTTTTATTTATTTATGTAATATTTCTCAGTTTCACTCAGATAAATTCATTAAATAATTTTAAAACAGTTAATAAATTTTTCTGGTCTCAAATTGTCTTAAACCATTTTGCTAAATGACCATTTGTAAATGACTCCCTTTTACAGGTGTGCCACATACAAAATACTTTTTTACAAAACTATCCCCCTATGATTATTCTCAATGTTAGTTGGAGTTTTCACTGAGCTCACTAGAATTATATATTGTAAAAAGAAAGACCCTAAACACGACTGATATTTTGTTTTCTTTTTGATGGACATAAATGCCATTGTATATCACTAATTTTTTTAATGTATAAAATATTGAATGAATATCTTTATTGTATCGTTTTAGTACTTATTTATTAAAAATTATATTATTTTAGAAAGACACTTTGTAATATATTGTTTTTTTTTGTCTTGTTTTGAATAAATGTTATTAATTACGAATTTTGTGTTTTGTTTTCTTAAATCATTCCTGGAATCTCAAATTTTAAAATTAATTAAGTGCGAATTTAGTTCAAATAAAATTTATTTCGCGATGAACTATGCCATATTCTACAGTGACTTTTCTTTCAGGAGTTATTGCCCCTCAAAGTGTCTCAACATGTCTAAAGGAAATCGTTCATAAAACGCTCTTAATACGATATCACACGCTAAAAAGACTTGATACCATAACTAATACGTATAAACATTTGTTATAAAACATGAAACTATAATAAATAAAGTTTTTTCATGCTATTTTTAATAAAAACAGAACTTCAAAGTTGGTCAACACTAGAAATCAAACCTCTACTGGAGTAGAGGACAAAGACATCTTCCGTAGCAAGGTCAAACGTCCGAACGAATGAATTCGGCCAACAGCACCAACCAACGGATAAACTAACAATGTCAATGGGGTCTCCCACCAATACCTCCGCAACAAAACCACTCCTATGGATTCAGCAAACAATACAAACCAATATTACCCTTGGGATCTTCCTCCAGCATTTACATAGCAGAATACTTCGTTAACATCCACATCTTCAGCGAGCCATGCGGAAAACACGGAACAATTTATACACAATTGTGAGTTATTTATTTTTCGCCAGCTTTCACATTCCGGATAGCCACAAAAAACATCAAATGTTGCAACCTTCCTCAAAGGTAATGCACAGTAATGATAATTGCGGTAGGAACCACTCAACTTCCCTTGGAAAGACGTGCACCAGAATTATTTAGAGGCGAACAAACGATTGTCGCCGCTACACTACGGCTATTCAATGAACGCCAAACCGAATCCATGGATGTGACGTATTTCATAACCGAAACAAACAGATTGATATTCAACAAGCCGACATCAAATGCAATATTAGCTCTCTGCACATCTGCACAAGAACCGCCCTCGGGACCAACTTTCGTAGCATCATGGAACTACTGCAGAAAGGTACCGCACTACCTAGTCCAGCACTAACACATAACAATCAACAGGAGCCAGCCAAGCAGTGCAGCTAGATGTGCAAGCCGCCAGCCAGCTCCACCGCCAGCGCAGAAGAGGCATCAGATCGGCGCCGCTAACCGACCGCCTCCGAAAGAAGGGAGCTGTGGCTACCAGTGCCGAAATTTGAGACGCAGTGCCCCGCCACCAGCTAATCCGTGGATCAAAGAGGGAATTGCACTTGCCGAATTTCCTCGTCGACGCCGCCACCGTAACACTTGAAGACGTACTCGGGATCCTGCTCCTCAACCTATTTAGACCGACGGCACAACGCGTGTCAGCGGAATCGACATCGCTGCCACAAATCCCGTCATATACACCACCCGGACTGCCACCGGAACCTGTAATTCGGTCGCAGACGTCTGCGTCTTCGGTGACCTACACATTTCTAGTGGCACCACAAGCACGGGTCATCCGTATGCCAGTGCTGCCTCTTGAGCCCTCTGTGCGACGATACCACGCGGGGCCATCAAACCACATACTACCCCACCCGAGAGACAACACGCGCGCCACCGCGCCCGCCTAAAGACACCATACTTATATGCCAAGATGAAAAATATAAACTTATTGTAAATAAAATTATAATTAATAACATACAAAGAAATAGAAATTAAAAAAGGAAACTATTATTTATCAACAACATGTTGACCACCACCAGCCGGTAACACACAATATTTTTTTGTTGCACTGAGAGGGTCCGATACATACAAAAACGTAACTGAAAATGATATTAATCTTTTGTATTCGGCAAATCATGAATTCGCATACGTCTACATTACAGAAAATATATAACTGTCGCTTTATTTCTATATTACTGTATTACCTGCGGTATAATTTTATAGATATTTTTTATTTATTATAGTATCTAACAGGTTAGACTCGGTTTAAGGAACAATGAACAAAATTCTATGAAAATTTTTAAGTGGATATTTTATTTTAGTAATAGAAACGAACAATTTTGATACATTTTAAATTCATTCCTTACATTTTTTTATAAATAAACTATTGTCAGACCACCAAAAACGCGGCGCCTCCACAAAATATTGTCACGATTTCCTTAGGAGCGTAATTTAAATTAATAAACAAAATATGGGGTTTTAATAATTTCATACATTAATAAAATTGACAATGAGACAATGATTTATGGAATCTTACTTAATTAAGACCAAGATTCAATCTTAATAAAACATGTACGGTCCAAGAATAAATATAATCATAAAACCCCATTAGCTTTAAAATACTCTTATTAACAACCAAATAATTTATTTTACATGCAATAATTATTGTGGATTTACGAACTTTTCCAAATAATAAAACAAGTGATTTATTAAAACATCATCTATTCATAATAACATCAGTTGCTTTGAATAACACAAATTTCAAATAAATAAAATAAACATAAAACCGCATTAAATGGCGCATTAGTAAACTATTAAATAGGCTTTAAAAAAATATATCCAGGACAGGACATACTGATTAATAATTTGCTTAAACATTAAATAAACATTAGCTTTACATTAGATAACAATTTGTTACACTAAATGAAAGTAGCTACTCAGAATACACTCATAACTTAAGCTGTTTGGCATAACTTAATTTCTTAATCAAAGGTTTATAATAAAATAATCGCTACTCACATTTGTAGTGCAGACATATCAGCGTACAACGATACGATTATAAACGCGAATACTAGTTTTTAAATGCTAGTAAAAATTGACGTTTCTCACAGAATTTTCGCTTATATATTTTCAGGTCGGCTAATCACGTAACATTTCATATCTGATTCGCAAGTCTCATACATCTCACCTCTGCTTATTAGAAATCCTATCTCTCGCCTATCTCAGTTCGCTTAATTGTACTTTGTAACCATGCATGGAAGATAATCTTCGCGACATTGGGTTCAACGCGATGCAGAACCAGATCTGGCTCCATGAGTCTTCTTGGAATATCCCCTGCATATTACCAGCATTGACTACTAATCTTTTTAGTTAGTATTATTTGCGTTTCCCATTTTTCCATTGCTGCTTAAGGAACGTAACTACGAGTATTTAGGGGTCTATTTTGTACATTTCCAGAGTCACAATCAACCACATATGATATATACATCGGTTTTTTTTTTCTTTTTCTCTGCTTCTTCCGTTATTATAGTGTCTATGATTAATTGCTTTTTGTACCCCCTTGCACCACACCCTTTTGTTTCTCTGTGATATGATTGCTATCCCGGTGGTTAAGTATTCTGTCACCTACAACTGACGTGAGGATTTTATATATCGATGGAAGACATTTAAATGACCGATAGTTAGATGGTATATCAGAAGCTCAGTTTTTGGCAGTAAATAGGCAACTCCATAAATACAGGCATTAGCTCTGATTCATTTAGAATTTGGTTGAATAATTCACACATTTTATTATACGTGGACAAATACACTTTGTACCACAAAAACACTTCTTGTAGCTCTTGTACTATAATTTGTGTGTACTATAATTCATCGATGTAATTTCTCTTAACCTATGCTTTTCTTCTCTAATGCACGCCGTGTTATTATGACTATCTGTGCTGTGTGCCTTTCTGAGCTGCATCAGTATTAACTGTATTCTGGTGCTTAGAATTCTCTACAAGTTTTCGGTAAAACACTTTCTCATTGGTATTAAACAACTTATTTAGGTTTTTTCTCTCATTTCTCTTTTTAGTATCTCAACCTCTTTGCCAAAGCAGACACAATTTTGTTTTAGAAAATCCAGAACCGTTTCTAGAGTTTCTATAATCACATTGATATTGTTTTATTATCTTGTTGGACTTTCTTATAGAAGCATTGACCTCTTGTCTGTGCCGTATGGGGAGTATTCCGATTTATTTTCGAAATCCTTCGATCTTCCTGCTCAATCTCACCGCCCATGGTTGTTCCCTTTCGCCTGACTATGGTTTGTTTTTTTTATAGGCTTCTGATTATACAGCTTGATTGCAGTAATTGCTCCCACATATATTATAGTTTGTAAGCTTTCTCTAGATCATCAGTATCTGGCATTCGGTTTTCAATCATTTTGTTTGTTTTAAAATGTTTTCCGTGCCCTTAAAGACTCTTGAGTTTTGGAGTAGGTCTATCGCATATACTTGTACCATACTATTCTAGATAACTACTCAAATGCAGAAATAACTTTATTATATTATTCAATTCATTTACTTCAGGCTGTTGTTCTTCGGCTGCTTTTTGAGCCGTTTTGCTGGCAAGTTCGGGATATTTCTCAATTACTCGTCTGTGCTGTTGCCCTTCGCCTTCGTATTCATCAGCGTTTTGTTGGCTCCGAGGCTCATTTATTTCTTGATTTAATCCTAAATCATTCCTAGCCTGGAGTTATACCTCCTCAATCTGCTTCGGTGTCATTCTATTATTATACATTAAAGAACGCCTTTGGTCTAAACTGTATTATTATTTTTTCCCACTTTGTGGCATGCACCTCCAAAGATTCTCAACTTCAGCACCTTTAAAAGGACGCCGTAATAGACAAGATTCTTCTTTGGGCAGATGTCACGTAACGACTCTCTAAACAATACTGAATGTGCTGAATGTAAACTGAATGTGCCTTGGATTACGGCCTTTTGATTCTGATTTGCTAATTCTTCAGTTTTGGCTTCACAGGTCGATATGGACTTAATATAGTTTATTAGTCCATATCGGCCCTCCCTCATCATGGGAGGGCCTGGCGTCTCCCATGATGAGGACTACCAATTTGATGGACTGGCGTGGATATTGGATCTTTAACTCCCATAGCAAATCCTGGTATTTGACCACTTTTTCGTGTTCCTTAATTGTAATATTCTTATCAGCGGGGCTAGAAAATTCGATGAGAAACATCTCCTGCTTAGTGGAATCTAACAACACAATATCAAGTTTGTTTACGGCTATTTGATGTGTAGGAAAACCGTAGGTCCAAAAGATTTTAACAGTCTTTTTCAACTACCGTCTCAATATCCTAAACGACGTAGGGTGCAACCGCGTATTTGTGTATACCGTAAGAATGACCTAAATGGAAATATAATACTTTTAAGGTGGCATTATTGCGCTGAATGTATTTCGTTCTAGAGTACACCGGGCATGCGGAAAGAATATGAAGTAGCGTCTCTGGTTGAGACTTGCATGCTCGGCAATTCGTATCTGCCACCTGTACGGCGGTAATATTCTTACGGTACACAAGCGTGTTTATGACACCATCTTAGCAAACAAGAATGAATCCCTCAGTCTCAGATCGTAGATCTTACATTATTATTATTAAAACCAAGAGCTGTCTGCGGAATGCCGCACTGTAGTCAAACGGCTTATTGTCATACCAGTCCAATATATCTGTGCCTTGTACCAGTTTCAATATTTCCTGGTGAGAACGTTTTTGGTCGAATTCAGTTTTAACTTTTGTTGCTCCAAATAGGTCCCTCCTTCTCGATGTCAATGCTTTACGCTCATATAAGATATGTTGAGCTGTCTCGATTTCCTCCAGACACAACCTACACTCTACTTCAGCAGTGTGTAGGCCAATTTTCTTCATATGTACCTTCAGAGGTGCGCAGATCTTGAAGATTTGTTACTTTTCTTAATAATTGTACTATAGTTGATTAAGTTTTGGCTTACATGTATCACGTTTTGTTTCACTTTGCTGTTTTCTCAATATAAAGTTTTAAAATAACACTTAAAAATGAATCTCTTTAGCCATGTTGTACTGCGAGATATTTTTAATGTCTTAATATAGTAAATGTCTGTCGTTAATGTCTTGATATAGTAAAATGTGAATTTTACATATTCCATAATTTGTGGGATATAAATAATCGTAGTTAGTTAAGTTTTTGTATGAGTCAGATTGTGTGTAGGTGCCTATAAGTGCGCAATAAAATTGTGGCATCACCTTTCTAAATTCTTAACATAATTGTAAATAACATTATCATGATATAATAGGATGCCTATTGAATAAAATGAAATATAAATTGAGCAGCAATCATGATTTTTTCATGCTGAAAAGCAAAATATATAGTGTCGTCATTTTAAGGTATTCTACAAACAAGACAAAACGCTACACAATATTGTTATTTATAATGAAATTAGCGGTGATCAAAGCAACAATCAAGAAAACAAAATGTATTTTTCAATTTAATTTATTATTATCCACTTAAATAATACATATATAGAAAATTGTTTAAATGTCTTATTATTATACCTGCATGAAAGATACATGAACAAAATAATGTACTAAATTTTAAATAATAAATTAATCAAAATAAACACGTAAAAAGACAATACTGAGGCAAATAATTAAAATTATATAATATGAACTACACGTTTTAAAACTAGCGAAAAATGTTAAAATACAACTTATAAAGTCAGGTAAAGTAATTGTTTAAGTAAAAACTTGAAAAATAAAGTGAGTAATGTACTTCTATAAATTAAAAGATTAATCACATTAATTCCTAGTCATATAAATTATTGGAAATTGAACAGTTTTACGTTTTTTTTTTCGGCAGGGAACAAATTTTAAATGTTTAGAAACATCCATGTAAACAGTTTGGAAAGCAATAGTTTTCTAAATATTAATAGAAAACTTTTGCTTTTCAAAAATGTCTCTGAAAAAACTCCACTTGCATTCATTCATCATAAGCCGAATGCACCGGATTTTTTATTCCAGATCAAAACTATCGAATGTTTCAAGTTTAGCTTTCTGCTCGGGAGTTTCATTTCGAGCCACGACTAAAGTATGAGACATTCCCATTGACAGGCATATAACTTTTACGCCATCCAGTTTTGATACCTGAAATAAAGAAAATTATTTATTTTAAATTATTCATGCACTTTAATTATTTTAAAGTGCATGAATTTTACAATCCTTCAAAGATTTTGTAAATTTCAACATGATAACACTAGAGTAATCAGAGGGACACATGCTTACATAGACCTCGTGTCATAATTCCTTCCGTGCAGTGTTGTATAAATGTTCTTTATTTTCTCATTGTGCTATTCTCTGAGGGTATATAGATTGATTCAATTAAAAGGTATATTTGAGGTCTTTTATAAAATTTATGTACATTTCACATTGTTTTATCTTGTTTCACATTAATTTTATATTGGTATATGAAAGATATAGGATTCATGTTTTGAATATTTTCTTATTTTACCTTAGTACGTCTTTTATATTCAAATAAATGCAAACCGTTTATACGCAATTCAAAGAAGGGTTTTATCTACCACAAAAAAAAATTCACTAAAACAATAATCTTGGTAAAAATGTAAAATTTTTCAATGTCGTACGTATGTGCGTACGTTCAAGAATTTCCTCTAATCTATTGGACCGGTTTGGATGAAATTTGGTAGGCAAGTGCACACCATTGTTGATTCATTTTTTCTTTCTAAATCCAATATGGTGGACATGCGCTATTTTTTTCAGAAATTCAGATTTAAAACTAGGAGGCTGAAATTTTGCGCGCATATTATACCTTGTACTATGCGTCTAATGAAATTAGTCCCATGCCTCTAATTGCTATAAAATGCGATGTTGCCACGTTTAAAGTTTAACAAACGTTTCAGTATGTCTGAAACTATAAAAGATAGGACATTCTAATAAATTTTATTGTATAGACTACGTAAAGCTCCTTCGATTTTATTGTAAAATCACTATTTAACATATATGCAGGTGATTTTTTGTTTTCCGAACTTTGCGGTCAATTTTGTCGAAAACTGTTCCTGCATTTTTTCAAAATTTTGTTGTCGAAATTTTCTTTAAAAGTTGAGAGTTTAAAAAAACGCACGATTAGAGTAATTGACCTTGAAAAAATGGGACTACCTTAAATATCTTGGTTGATATAAAAGTAGAAATATAAAACTTGGGGATCATGAGTAAGACTAAGGGACCTCAATTTTGCCAATGCAAACTATTTAATATACATTACACCCGAATAATTTTATTTAGTTTTTAAGTACAATTTAAATTATGAAGAAAATGTTGGTTTGAACTTGGTTAACCCCCTCCCCTAAATGCTCAACTTAAAAAAAGCATTTAAATGTTTGAATACATGTAACATTTATTATTTTAATGTTGTCGAACTGAAAGATTACTACAAATGGCAAAATATTAACTCCATGTGCATGCTAAGTACGCTTTTTCGCATGGTTACAGCTATGGGTTTCTGTGCTAATTGATTATTGCTCAAAGGAAGTTTTTTATTACTTATAATCTAAGATAAACAACTATTAACACGTTAGATGCCTTCTTTCCTTCTCTGTCGATTCAATTCCGATACATTCATTCATTTAGTGCTCCCATTATTCGTCACTTCCTTCCCTCACATATCCTACACACCCTCTCACTTTTACTCATCCAATATCTATTTTCTCTTTTTTTCACTCTTGCATCTAAAGCGCGCATCATCCATTTTTGTTTTTCATACTCAGTTTTGCTATCATATATCCTGGCAACCCTTCCACACTAATTAAATCTACATATCTGCTATTACACCTTCCATTACGCATTCTTCTCCATCTTTCTTGCATCTCAATGTCTTTCACTCTGACTTCACCGTCGTTCACCACACCAGCCACGTCCAACATCTTTTCTAGACGTCTTTTCATTGACCAATCTATTTTTTCAAACGATGTCTGTCGCTCTTTTGCCCACTCTTTCATACATACTTCCTTTCATTCTCTAACACCTTCCAATATACCATTTTAATTAATTTCTCACTTTCATCCACCAATACCCTTTTCTCATATTTTTCATTTTCAACATTCCTATGTTCCATCACTTATACAAGGGTGCTTTGACGGAAATCTATCCTAAGTAAGAAAACGAACGATTTTTGTTTTTTATCATTTTTCTAGGTTTGGGACCAGAAAGAAGTCACGAGGGGCTAGATCTGGTGAATACGGCGGGTGGTCGATCAATTCGTTGCATAATTCGTTCTATTTTACCCACAAGACGGCCGCTCTGTGAGCAGCTGTGGTGTCTTGATGAAAGAGAACTTTTTGAGAGCCAAACCAAGGCGCTTTTTCTTCATTTCGGCGTCGAATCGGTCCAATAATACTGCATAGTAATCAATAGTTATGGTTTTACCTTTTGCCAAGTAATCAATAAGAATGCCTTCCGCAGCCCAAAAAAACAGTCGCCATCACATTACCGGCCGATCGGGTCTTTGTCGTCTTCGATGGGCATTCACCACTTTTTCTCCACTGCTTTGACTATTCCTTCATCTCCGTCGTGTAGTAATGGATCCACGTTTCATCTACAGTGACGTATCGATGCAAAAAACCTTCGGATCACGTTTTAGCTTCAAAAGCTTCTCCCAATCTGTCACACGTGTGCGTTTTAGTCGATAGTGAGTAAACGCGCTACCCATCGCGCGGATAGCTTTTTCATATCCAAATATTTGTGTATGATGTTCAGTTGACATGTTTCCAGCCTCTGCTAGCAGACTCACCATAAACAGCACCCAGTTCGGCTTTGATTTCTGCATTGTTTTTCCCTTTATTATGACCGAACTTAATTACTGAACGATATTCGACTTATTCCATTTTTCACAAAACACAAAAGTTGCTTGCTTGCGACTGCTGTAAAAACCAAACTAATTGTTCTTTTTGCTTCAAATTTTGACCGTTGTCATGTGTGGCATGGCAGATGTCAAAACCAATATGCCGTTCTTGTCATGTAACGCCAACTATCGAAGGCTAGACTTATGTCATACCACCTTCGTACTTCTCGCATTCTTGCAACAAATTTTCTACGCCCAATATTTTCTCCAATATTCCATATATCACTCTCTCCATTTCTACTCTTTCTTTTACTCTCCATATTTCCACACCTTACAATGTTTTGTCCTCATACAAACTTCCATTATCAACCATCCTTAAATGTTCATTACAGTTCCCATTATAACTTAGCATATATCCTAAGTATTTGTAACTTTTTACATTTTCAATCTCTATTTCTCCTAATTCAAATGTATCTTTTTTACTACCTCTTCCTGCCCTTTTATACACGATCATTTACGTTTTTCCACATTCAAGTGCAACCCCTCTTGTCACCATAAATCTCAACTTTTTCAATAATCTTTCATTGCTTCTTTCGTCCTCACCATACACACAATATCATTCCCGACTCCTAAAGATCACACGTTTTCTTTCTCAAGCATCATCCATCTACTTTGTCCATTCCACATGACACATCTTCAAAATCCGACATGTAGATATTAAACAAGCTCATTTGGCACTCTTGTATTGGAAATTCAGACAGACAATTTCCAACTCTTGCCCTCATCTTTGTCTCTTCATACCCTTTTCTTATAATCCCTATTATTCTATTTGACATTCCAACTTCATTCATCCTCATCCATAGCTGCTCCCGTACGATGTTGTCAAATGCCACTTTTATATCCAAAAACATTATATTATACAAGTTCTTTCCGTAATATAATTCTTGTGTCATATAATTCAGATAATTTAATACCACTATATTATTAGCTGTCCGTCTTTCCTTTATATATCCAATTTCAGTTTTTGACAACACCTTATTCTCAAGCAAAAACTTGCAATCCTTTTATTCATTATTCTTCCAAGCAACCCGTTCATTATTATAATCCTCCTTTAATTACACACATCTCCTCTCTAAATATTAGAGTTACCTCTCTTTCCTTCTATCCATTTAGTATCCTCTCCCTATCTTTCAAATTTTATTCAAACGTTGTTTGAAATAACCTTTTGAAATAAAAAAGAGAGTAAAACAAGGATAATACAGATTATAAGGGAAGTGTATGAAAAGACAAAAATACGCGGATGATATTGTATGTATGGTGAGACCGAAAGAAGAAAGAATAAGATGGCTGAAATAGTAAATAGATTTAAGTGAAGAGTGAATATAGAAAAAACGAAAATGATGGTGTGTAAGAGATAAAAATGATATACATATTTAAATTAGGAAGATTAATTATTAAAAATGTAAAGTTACAAATACTTACCATATATGCTAAGTTATAATGGAAACTGTAATGAACATGTAAGGATTGGTTAATAATGGAAGTTTGTGTGAGGAACGTAATGTTGTATGGTGCGAAAATACGGGAAGTGAAAGGAAAAGTACAAATGGAAAGGGTGATATGAGGAATATTGAAAAAAATACTGGAGTTATAAAACTCAATACCAGGAAAGATTGTGTTGCAAGAATGCGGAAAGTATAGGTGCTGGAACAAAGGAATGATAACAAAGTATAAGAAAAAGGTAATGGTGGATGACAGCGAGAGATTAGTTGAAACGGTGTAGTGGAATGCGTTAGAGGATAGTATATATGAATAAATGGACAAAAGAGCGAAAATAGGATGATCGGTTGAAAGATGGCTAGAGAAGAGGGGTGATGGTGTGATGAATGAGATTGAAGTCAGCGTGGATAATATTGAGATGCAAGAAAGATGGAGATGAATAAGGAATCGAAGGAACAATAGAAGATATGTATTAGCATTTGTATTTTTATTGCAGCATAGACAACAGAGTTGATGAGATGTAGATGTAATCAGTATGGAAGGATTGCCAGAATATATGGTACCGAAACTGAATATGGAGAAAAAATGGATGACAGCGCGCTTTAGATGTGGGATTAAAGAAACAGGTAACAGATGTTGAATGAGTAAAAGTGGGCGGGTGTCTATATGCGAATGACATGAGGAAAGATGAAAGCACTAGATGAATGAATGTGAAAGAAGAGTAAAGAAAGTTGGCGGAGAAATGTAAGGGCGTGTTTGGGAGGAGGAATAAAAGCTATTCCTCCTATTGTTCCTATCGAATAGAATGGATGTTTCAGGAAGGAATGGAGGAATAAGGGATACTAGTGCAAAAAATACCAGTTTTTTACAAATAATTTGCTATCAATCGATACCGTGTACTTATCGTAAAAGTTTTATATTGAAATCGCCTCATACATATTTAATTAGATCTTATTCGCAGTTTAAAATAGACTATAGCGTACGAAGAGCGCTCGTTTCCAACACAATCCTTCTCTGATTGAGTAACGGTACAATGAGAAAAATAAACCTTTTTAAAGGAGTGTCTGTGGTTAAATGTCAGATGCTTAAAGATTATACTTACACATAACTGACGAGGAACAAGAACTCCGAAATGAGCGCTCGTCGTACGTTAGGCTATTTTAAGTTTAAAATAGACCAACTATCAGTTTAAAATAGACTAACGATCTAAAGATCTTATTTGCCGTTGCAAATAAGATCCAATTAAATGTTTACGCGGCGATTTCAATATAAAACTTTATGAAACAGTTTTTTATTTATTATAATGTACTGTATGTACTATAAAATTATTATATAGATTTTTTTATTGAATTGTTTTTGTGTTGAATATGTCAATAAAGATTTTTATATAATATGGTTTTTGTTTGAACTCAGTGTTTTAAAAACAAATCTCTTTGTACAGGCTGACACACCTGCACAAAATGGCCGCTCAAGAAAAACTGAATATAAAAAAAAATTTGTGAATGGGAGTTTCCTACTCTCTGAATATATCACATACTCAGAGACTTATCACATACTCACAGAATTGAATATAGTGCTTGATTTTATATAAACCATGCCAACTGTGAGACGCGCGCTGTAGATTCGCCACCCCTTCATTATATCAAACATTTCACATAACGAAAATAATGAATTAAATCAAGTAAATGAATTTATAGAAAACCAAAACGAAATCATTAGACACTAACCTCTTTAGGTACAGTACTCGATTTTGTAAATTCGCCCAAACCCAATTCACCATACGTCGGCGATGCACCCCAAGCGATTACCGTATCATCAGCTGCAACTATTATCGATGTATTACCACCAGCCATTATCGAAATATTCCAGCCAGCCAAATCCTAAAATTAACAATAATTTTCACAAGATCGAAGATAATCGTTTATTCAATATTTAAAAACTTCCTGGGAATTAGGTCTCACGTTATGTATTCTAACATAAACTGTCGACGTTTCGGTGGTTATTTACCACCATCTTCAGGCAAATAGCCACCGAATTGCCGACAGTTTGTAGTACAATAAACAACGAAGTCCTAATTCCCAGGAAGTTTTATATAAATATTAAATTACAAATCGAAGATCAGGATCAAAAAGAAAATCGCCTAAAAAGAATTGTGATTTTATTATTTATAATTAAAAATGCAATTGACTTACTTGAATTGGTTTTGGATACATGTTAGCCTCGCCTGTACGTTTAGTTTGCCCAAACATGAACAGAGCACCGTAATCAGTCAAAGCTAGGCTGTATGTTGTACCACATTGAACGCCACGTACGCCACGTGCTTGACTATCAAAATACTTGATCAAGCGTGGTACCTAACGTCAACAGATAAAACCTCATGTATTAAACAAATAATTGAATAAAATTAATAAAACAAAAATTTTAAAATATTCTAATAAAGGATTAAAAAAGTGAAACATCGGTGTTTTTCAACCGATGTACCTGTTTTTATACCAGTGGCCTGTAATTCGCAGGCAAATAATTTATTCAAGTGTCCTGTCTTTTATAGTTTGAGATATATCGAAAAGTTTGTTAAACTTTAAAGATTGTAACGTCGCGTTCTGTAGAAGATATAGACATGGACTAATTCCATTCGACGCATTACAAAGCAATGAAAAATGTGTGCAAAATTTCAACCTGTTACTTTTAAAATTGAATTTCCGAAAAAAATATCGCTTTTTCGCCATATTGGACTTTAAAAAAATAAAAAAACAAACCACTTTTGCCCAAAAATACTGTGTAACTGTTAAATTTAATTCAAATCTGTCCAATAGATTAGGAGTAATCTTTAAACATATGGACCGTTTATTTTGAAAGTGGTGTAAGTCCATTTTTGAAAAAAATGAGATATCACGTAATTCATGCTTAATT
>WYDF02302543.1:0-29056 GCA_009867245.2 Adranes taylori
GTCTAGAAATATAATAGAGTTGAAATCAGCAATTTTCTTAATATCACATATGTCATCTAATTACTTGAATATTAAATCTGGTCGCTGCTGCTGCGTGTAGCTATGAGTGCATTTGTAGATATGTTATAGATGCAGGAGTTATGGGTGTTTAGCATGAATGACTGAATGTTTCGCGTTGCGTGTGGCGAATTTTTGCCTAGAAATAGAGCAATTTTACTAATATGTGAGTTAGTTCTCGATTTGGCAAAATAATAAACCGAAATTTTGAAAATTATTCAGCAACCAGCAGCTACAATTCCGAACCGTGCAACGCGAGCGAGATAAACGTATGTTAGGAAAGGGACATCGCAGAGCAAAGCTTATATTGCTTAGTATTTTGCATTTTTTTATTTTGGTATATAGTTGTAGTTTATGCCAATGTGGTGCACGAGTAACGTCAACGAGCTTGGAAGCGTTGCTTAAGTGTTCACCTGTTGTATATGCTATAACTAGTCACCGGTCAACACCAACAAACTTAGGGGTGTTGATAAAAAATCCTAACACTTTTAATTAAAGTGTATAGTTGTGGTTTGTATCAGCGTAGTGCATAGGCAACGTCATCATACTTCAGTACGCTGCTATTACGCTGAGCTGTGGTATATGCTAAAGCTAGTCACCCGAGGACACAATCGTATTTCGACGCATTGCGAAATTTCCTTTTAATCTTTCACTTGAGTGTGCAATTTGGTTGTGCCGGTGTCGGACACTGTTGCATCAACGTACTTCGAGGCGCTACATTTATGTTTGGCTCCGGTTCATGCTGCGCGACCCGATGAGAATAGTAACATCAACGAACTTCGGGGTGTTACATTCGTGAATTTCTGAATCTCCTTCCACATCCATCGTCTGCACCACAATATTGCATTTACCTATCTCGCGTTTGCGAATTGTTTATAATTTGCTAAAAATTGTGTTTTTATATATATAATTTGTTTCACATGCACCGCCGTAATTCAAGTGACTAATATTACTACATCGCTTATATGTTATGCTCCATTTTTTTGGTGTATATTAATAATGAATTATTATTGCGATAACATTTATGCCGCCGCTTAATTCATTTGCTTATTATTATTATTATTGATATTGCTTTAATTTGATATGCGTGTTTGGACATTTATTCTTTTGATTATTATTGAAATTGTTATTGGGTTTTATTATATTTCTTTTCCTGTTCGGCTAAAGAATAATAGACGGTTTTATTAAAACTTTAATGGTGTTTTACTGATTAGTAAATAAGTTTATTGTAGCTCCTCGCAAGATCTAGGGCACCTGGTTTACTTGCCAACTGCAGCTACCTAAGGCATCAGAGGGTTTCTGACGACCGGAGGAACAACAACATCAATTCAGAAGTGCGGTCTCACTTTATACTGACCTGGCGACCGAGGACTATTTTACGAAGGCCGTTGAATCTGTGAGAAAATTTTGCGCCATTTGTGATAGTCCCTAGGCTCCCCATTAGCAGCGTCGCGTGTGGGAGCTCTGTTAACGTTTTAAATAGTTCAAGATAGCACTGTCATTGCACGATGTCACGACGCTGTTGGTTCCGTGTATGGGCGACGTTACACTGTGTATAAATTGTGGATTTCTTTTCCTGAATTGATTAGCTACATCATGACTAATACAGCGGGCTGAGGTGTTCTTAATTCAAAATACTCGAGAGAATTCATGTCTCAATATTTTTATATATTATAAAAGCATAAATATTCTAAACATATTACATTTAAAAAAAAACTTGTTACTGTTAGGTGTATCGAACTATTCTTTTGATAATTCGATCAAATCTGTCAAGATACGACACACGCTGCACGAACATAGCTTCACTCCGCCCGAATTAGTTGAAAGCGCTGACTTAAATAAATATAAACTTAATTTCCTCTGTTTAATTCAAACTTTCTTACGAAGCAAAAAGTAGTCGCATCTGATATGAATGATAATAATAAATGATCTTAGACACTCTGTTAATTGCAGGCACTAAATAAAATCGTACCACTCAATTGTAAGACCGTAGATAAAATATCAACCTTAAATCGAGAATATATTGAAAAAAATAACAAGAAACAAGTTAAAGTTTAATGGTAACATAGCAAATAACGAAACCCCTTGGAAATTTTCATGGGCTTCTACAACACAATGACTCTCTCTCTCTCTCTCTCTCCCCTCTCTCAATCCCTGTCAATAAGTTGATATAAAATGCTTGAAGAGCCAAAATTATAATAAGAGACAAAAATATAAGTTTACGCCTAGAGGACACTTAATCCGACAATGGTCGGGGCGGCTGGCTGAAAAATAGCTCCACAGATGTTACAATTCTCAGAATTGTAACAGCTGCCTATATCGTTGCCACCGAAGACACCCAGTATTCAGATGTGCGTCCTCTTACAGACATATTCAAAGCAGGATCGTAATTTACTAACTTCTCTTTAACTACCATACTTCTTTATAATTTTTTGTATTTTGTAGGATGCTCGTGCATGAGGTAATCAGGGTTGGGTAAGAACTCGATTTTTTCATTTATAATATTAACAAAGTACATTAAACGCTATATAATGAGGTACAAAATAACATTTTTAAATAATTGTTGTTTACTGTTCCAATATTTATAACGTCAAATAAGGACTCAAAACGCGATTCTTAACTTACTGACAATAATTAGCTTCTATATATACAATGCAAAGAAATTGTTAGGGCTATTCTACTCCATTTTCAAAATATCAAAGAAAAAATTTTAATTCAATTTTAGATATTAAATTGTTGTTGTGGTTGTGACTTGGATACTCCTTTGGATACTCCTTTGGATACTTCTATATGACGCAACCGAACGTAGATGATTGAACATTGAAATTTTAATGCAGATATGTAGCTAGCTCCGGTCCATTAATGTGACGGATATGGTAAAATAAATTGTTGAAGATGTCACAAAATTTATTATGCCGCAGAAAAGAAATATATTTTGATATAGCGAAGTGTGGACAATTTACTGTTGTCGAAGTAGTAACGGAACAAGGGTCAATTACCCGGTAGAGCCATAAATTTCCAGGAGAGGGCGGTAATGGCATATCACATGGAGCTGCAGGGGGTAACGGAGAGCCGTGAGGTGCTGTCGTTAGTTTCTTCTGCTTTGAAGGAAGTAACGTAAGAGCAGTGACAGGATCAGAATCGTTGACTAGCATCAGTGGGCAGCGTTGTTTGATAGGCTTCTCAGGTGTTCCGTCGCCTTCGCCTGTACTCTACTTGATACGCCAGACGTTTGGCGTCCCTCCTATTCTGCTCCTGGCCTCCTCTTTTTCGCTCTGAACGACGTAGATATAATGGAAGTGGAGTGAAATATTATTATGAGTGAAAATAAAAGAATTACAGATTAGATGATGGAGATGAGGATAAGAGAGCGAATGATTATGCCGAAGGTTTAATAATATATTTATATGTATTTAACTCGATGTATAGAACTTTGAGAATTACGGTTTAAAGTTAATATAAATAAAATAAGCGTTTTCGTTGGTGGCCTTTACTTGGTGCGAATTATGCTCACACTACATGAATAAGCTTACCTACCTATTGAAGGATTCAGCCAGGTAAAGTGTGCGCCGAAACTTGTTCAACATCAACTAGCATATGACCCAAAAATGCGTCTGAGGAAAGCTAGCTTGAAGGGCTCCTTTTTTACAGATTCTCTGGTGTAGGAAATTGCTGCCGACGAATCGGCTACGCCGTGACTTTAGAGTGTTGGCCTCTAAAAGGCAAGACTTGAAAGGAACTTCCACTACCAAACTTTAGGAAGGCTTTGCATCCCTGTCGAAATTTTACGACATCATAATTTGCTATCCAATCGAATTGAAGGTAGACGAACTGTTGTTGAAAGAGCTACTGCGCTCAATTTATACGCCACTATAGCGACAGACAATGTAGAAGTGGTAGTGCCATTTATGCTTTCTTAATGAGCATAGTAATATTAAAAAATGTGTTTGTACGCAAAATTAACGGTTTCAGTGCATGTTCGTGTCATTTAATATATGTAGAATATCGAAGTATACATATACTCATGAACTTGTTTCCAGCTTGATGATTCAACATTTTTTGCAAGCACGTGGGTGCAATCACCTATCTTTGTTTTAGTTTTGTGTGGGAGAATGTTGTCTCTGTAGGAATGTAGTTGTGACAACCGTCGCTCGTTGCTAGTATGTATACATCAAACTTGTTGGAGATGTCCTCTACGATGATGCATATATTATCGGTAATTCTGAATGCTTTCCTTTGAAGATGGCTTTGTCCTATTTTGTACGAAATAAAGCTTCTTGCTTTTTAGTATGCATATATGTGTGTACACATCGATCACAACCACTGTCTGTTGTGTATATACGTGAGAACTTGTTCCGTTTTTCGCGATTTCCGTACCATGCAACTCAGCGCACCGCTTTCGAGCCTTACAGGTTTTTGAATGCATGTGGAATTTCTGGCTTTCGCTCCTTTCCATACGTATATTCATTGATTCATTGAAGATAGAACTCTGCATTTTTGCTCTCTTTATCAAATTATATACTATTGAACTAAATTTGATTGATTAATATATCTTATAGTAGAAGATTATTAATACGGTAATTAATTAATTAGATTACTATACATGCAGAAAAATAATTCGATAACAGTCCTATTTGGTGATCCAAAACTGATTGCTCAACACCAAACCCCATATGAACACGCTACTTCGAATATCCAAACAATGTACTCTTACGGTGAAGACATCCAACATGGAAATGATTAAACCTCCACCGTCAATTCAACCGTAAGCTAAGAACCTGAGGATACCCTAGAGGTGTTATCTATACCATTTGGAAATTTAAATTAATAATCTTACTTTATCCGGACAATGGTTTAATTTGAAACCACTACCAATATCTCATGCCATTTTTACACACAATATTTCTCTCACACAAAGAGATTTTACTTTTGGGAAATTAAATTAGTGAAGAAGAGCGAAGAAACTTCCAGTGGCTTCTGTGCAACACTAATTCTATATATCCAACCCCTAGTAATGCAAGATGGATCCCTCCACTTGTTTTCCAGTTGTGTTATTCAAAATTATATTCGATCAACTGCTCTTTCATAATATAGCAATCAATCAGAGAATTAAAAATTTTAACATCGGAAAGGAAGTACAAAAATTCCCATAGGCAATTGCCCATCCAAAAAGAAAAATACAAGATTATTACCAAATTTAAAAGAACACAGGTTGCCACGATAACCCATTAAGTCTGTAGGCAGCAGCGAATTACAAGAAAGTACGAATAGTTTCTCGATTTTCTGCCAATTATTCAGAGCTCCAAATCCACTGATTTACAGTACTTAGCCTACACCAACGAAAACTCTACATCAGAAGTACTACTATCATCAGTCTAATTTAACCCAATATCAACCCTTAAAATAAAGAGCTATAAGTAGTGAAAGGTTCGGCTCTATACGACCAGCACATATGACCGTAAAATATATTTAAAAATGTATGAATTAAATGGTCATAGTGCATAAATGAGTCAAAAGGATACCTTGACTATTCGCAAACAAAATATTTTAGCTTAGAAATATTTTCAAATAAGTTGAATCTAATATCAAGTATATTATAATAGACTTATGACTGCAGTTATTGGTAGAACACAATGCTAAGAAGTTACCGAAATACTACTGGTGCCAATTTTATTGGCCAATTATACTAGCACCAGATATCCGACGGTAATCAATATCAGACGTCACAATAATTTCCATAAAAATGGAACTGAATGATGAAATTCAATATTAAAAGCAAATTCACAAGGAACCAATCTTACCTACCACTTCCCTGCGCACATAATTCTAATATTGTGAATTGTAATATTGTTAACAATATTACAATTCAATATTACAACATAATTGTAATATTGTTAGGTCTCGTATTACTCAAAATTTCAACAAGATAACCTCTGCATTCAGCTTCCATATCACTGGCTTTAGACCCCCTAATAAATCAACTACAATATCTTGAGTGATGTTCCTCTGAATTTCATATTCAACCCTTAGTTTTCTTTAAAGCAGCTTTTACACTATCACGGTTTGAAACCAAAATATATGCTAGTCCAAAGCTTTAAAGTAGCTTGCAAACCCAATTCACAGTAATTTCACTTGTTTTGACCAAATAAGTAATCAAATTCTCCTTTGATGTTTCACTTTGCCAAACTCTATCGCTTAGTTATTTATAAACTGTCCAATAATGAAAATTATTTTTTCAGATAACACCATTTTTTAACTTTGCCAGGCAGGTTGAAGCGTTTCAACGCTTATATTTTCTCGGATTCGAGATTGTACCCTACGAATGCATCGAAAAGCTGCTTTGAGAAGCTTGCCTCGGAAAGCTTATCTTAAAAAGATTACCTCAAAGAGCTTGTCTCAAAAAGCTTTCTGCGAGAAGCTTGCTATGCCTCGAAAAGCTTTACGAAGCTTGCTCATTCTTGGAATGTCATTTGATTCGAGCTTGCACTTTATGAGTCATAGTTGGAATAATAGCAGTTTTTTAAATCACCTCCATAGCGTATTCCTACACAATCAGTATCGTTATAACAATGTATGTTTCGGAAATATATTTGATATTTATATCTAAGTGCTGAAGCTTCTTAGCAATAGGTGAATTTGATTTGCCAGCTAAGTAAACTGTAACGTTATTACTACATTTTAAATTTATGCTTAGAAACATTTTTTGTAAACACAATGAAAAAAATACTTTGGTTTGTTTCTTAACAACTTGTAACAAACATCACAGATGTATTAACATCTGAAAAGTAAGCAATTTGATCAGTTAAAAGCTATTAAATTAGGTATGTGTTTAGTATGTAACTAGTTTTTATTTGAGCAAACAAGCGTTGCTGCTAACAGAACTTTGAGATGGAAACAAGCGAGGTTTCAGGGCACGCAAAATGCTATAAATAGCGCCGAGAATTAGGTATTCGTGATCTCCAAATTCTCAAGGACCCACACCAAAGCAATGCGCAAAGTGTTTTTCAATTAGTCACTTACTAAACGAGTAACATGGTTCATGGTAAAAGAGTAACATGAATGAAACATGGTTCAAGAAATGCCCCAAAAACTAGGATCCACCGAAAACGCCAGAGCATATTGCATTACCAGAAACCAGCAACCAACCTGGCGGTCAGTCTTCCTATGCATGTGAATTACCTCATCCGCATCCAACCATCCTCCTAAATATCTTGCCCCATAAATGCTGCCTTATCCTGGATGCAATAGGGCAAGTCCTCATACAACTCCTCCACAGAGAGACTTACATTTCCTTCCACAACAATACCGTCTCCATAGTTACAATTCCGTTATTATAATGGAACTTGTAATCAGTATTTCTAATTCTAGTAGTGTGTGCCATTATCAGAAATTTTTTCCTCTGAAAACGTCAATTCTCTCCGGAGATAAAAGTCAAATACGACATAAATATATCAAACTAGCGCCGCCTATTTCAATGCAACAGTTAACAATTATAGTACCGCTCCATTTCCTCTTTCCGCCCAGTTCGATAACCTTGAATGTGTTCCTGTCAAACCTCCATTTCACTAATTCCAGACTGACGATTTTCTTGTATTACAACTCCCCATCTGAAAATATTCCTTAAAGAGTTGTAGAATATTTCTCAACACTTCCAGAAACTAATCTAATTGGCGACCTTAATGATAGTCCCATATATTCTGAAGCCAGAGCCACTAAAATTAACGTCGAAACATTAATTAATGGCATCACACAACACCCTATTCAAAAAAAAAACCAAGAACACACAACTAAACTTCATTGGTAATGGTGTCTCAATTATCGACCACATCATAATCAATGAAAATTTAATCAAGGAAATTGATTCAAAATGTTTAGACGGCACGTGAAGTACTTCTCACCATTATCTACTCTTCGTCCAGGCTAACCTTGAAATCTGTCCTATTGTGTATCTGTCGACATTTCCTAGTAGAATGGAAAACTGGCAAAACTGTCATGTTTACCAAACCTCGGAACAATACCATAAACGTTTCATCATATTGTCTAATAACACTCCTAAACGCGATAGGCAAAACCTTTGAAAAAATAATTACAGATCGAGTACGAAACAATTTGGTTTTTGAGCCTCGCACTCTACACATGATCCACTTCTGAACTGCCAAACCGATGTTACTCGTGCCTTAAACAACACACACTGTGCATTGTCAGTATTTCTGGACATAACCCAAGCTTTTGATTCAGTTTGGCTTACTAGATTATTTCGCAAACTTCGCACACTAAACATGTTTCATTCCCCACTAAACAAATTAGTCACATCATATCTGCCGGACGGCAGTATCCAAATCAAAGTAAGAAGAACATTTCCAAAAATATCTGCCCTCCTAGGGACCTCAATTTGCACAGCACCCTTTATACAGACGGCAAGGAATTAAGATGACAAAGGGATGTCCGTCTCTAATACTCTAAGACTGGGAAAAACTGGGGAAAAGGGACCCCGCTAAAAGGCGAGATAACATAATTAACGCTCAGTCAAACGTTCAACTGGAGCTCTGTCATAAACCAAACTTTTCCTAGTGTAAGAAAACTCGCCAACCTAATTTCTTCACTGAGAGGACGATTCCGGGGGTATGACCCAAAATCACTCCAACACAGTTATAATATCTACATAAGACCTATTGCTGATTACAGATCAATTCCATATTCTACTGCAATCAATAACCAAGTTCACAATATACTAACATGTGAACGAAGAATCTTTCGCTAACTAAGCCGATTGCATTATCAATCAATTTCATAGCAATATATTGTTCGAGCATTTCTCGGCTATACCTATTTTTGGTCGCCTTAAACATCTTTAATCCAAAGACCCTCACAGACGCACCATCAAAAACAACATAATTGCCTACTAGACAATTTGGTCCCAATGGGGCACAAAAAGCCATTGTTTTAGGCGCCCAAAAATAAAATTTCCCTATACCTCTGTCCGAAACATTAGATTAATGCAAGATCCCCCAGACGATTTTCAGAAAATCCTAGAATCCATCCCACTCTGCCTTACGTATCCGCCGTAGCCGAGGAGCATATATAAATTAAAAATTAAAAAACAAATAAAACAAAAAAATTAAAATAAACAGAAAAACACAAATCGGTCAAAGAAACCCATCTAAGACACTGTCTAGCAAGCTCAGAGAAACCAACCCTACGGTGATCAAGGTTTTGCAGGTTTCTCTTGATTATTAAGTGTACACGTTGCCTGCAAGTAATCTGTTCAACACTGTACTTAGCCTCAAGTTACACACCCAGACTGAAGAGAATGATAATTCGGTAAAACTACCACACTGTTAGATGCTCCGGGCGTTCTTCCTCTTTTTGAAGATTTCTCCACTTCCACGAAAAATAAAAAATAAACAAAAAAGTATTCGTGACCGTTGGATAGTAGAGTTAACTTGTAAGACAAGCTAGGGATCTTATATTTCACAAATGTGCTGATCCTGCTGTTGTATATGGCTCATTGTGCTGAAAGGTAAATATAAAATAATAATTCTAATGAATAAGTAGGAGACTTTGTTTGGTCCAGTCTCTTATGAATTCGATGTTATGAATAAGTGGTAATCAAAACGAGTATGGCCTATTTGATACCCAGCTATCTCAAAATTATTTTAATGTAATTATTAGTCTACTTGAAGCAAACAAATTGCGTGCAATTAATTCAAGCACGTTTGAATTTGGATAAGTGAGGATACATTCCTCAGAATTTAATTAGGTAATAATTAGCATATTATTGGAGTAACATTTATGTGTACAACATTAATTCAAGTTGTCAATAGCAGCCCCTATGGACATATTTGTAGCACACGACAGACTCCTAATAGAACCGAAAGAGGAAATTGATATAGTATGAAAAGGGCCACAAATATGAAGGTTGGAACCAGCTATTGTACGTACTTCAAAACTATCCTTTATTCGGTTAGAAGCAATGTACAGAGTAACGTAAAGAATGCTGCATATTTGATTTTCCCAAGCAAAGAGGTTGGTGACAAATTCATTCATACAGTTTCCACAATCAATTAAGCTAATTCATACAGCTACCACTCAGGTTTTGTGCGAACGATATGGATTTTTAAAGGCACATATTTTTTTGAATCGGAAATTGTACAATTACATACTGGTAGTAACGCGACAATTCTAGTGACGTTACTTATAGCTAATCCTTATATTAAATGGCAATAAAAGTTTTTCTACATTTGAAAATTCTGATAAAAAGAAGTGATAAAGCACTAACAGGAAAGAGAGGTGATATAACCTGCAAAAATAGAGGATTTTATATAATTCAAAATGTTCAAGAAGATGAATTCACAGGGATGAATTAACTGGTTAAAAAAGATTAATTAACTGGGTGTAAATATAAAGATAATTTATTTTGCATATCTTTCAAGTGAGAAATTTCTAAAACGAGGTTTTTGGAAATCTGTCATTTTTTATGACAATCTAAATTTTTAATTGATTTTTATCTTTCATATACCATATACGTACGAAGAACGTATAGGTATAAGACAGATACAGGGATCTTCATGTTTTGGGAATTTTCTTATTGCACCTTAGTACGTCTCTTTTATTATTCAAATCATTGCAAACCGTTAATACGTAGTTCGAAGAGTGGGTTTTAAGGAACAATTTTCCGCAAAAAATTATTTCGTCAGAATTTTAAAAGAAGGGTGGATTTTTCAATAGCTGTGTGTGTGGCTGTCCGGATGCTCTAAAATTGCTCCTAACCTATTTTACCGATTTCGATGAAATTTGGTAGGCAGATGTGGATGATTAGCCCACAAACCTGATTTTTCATTTTTCTTTTATACAATATCCAAAATGGCTGAAAAGCGCCATTTTTTTAAAATTCACATAGTACTTCACACTGTACGTCGAACAAAGAAAGATCCATGTCTCTATTATGTACAGAATGCGATGTTGCCACGTTGAAAGTTTCAAAATATTTTTCAATATATCTCAGAAACTATGAAATACAGAACATTAACATCAACTTTATTTTATAGTACATCTAAAGCACCTTCGATTTTATTTGGAACATATAAAATCGAACATATAATTTCTTGTATCGAAATATCCTTAATATTTAAGGGATTAAGCGAATTTAAAAAAATCCCACGTCATAGCATCGGACTAATTTTACCTTGAGAAAAAAAGTTTCTACCCTAAATATCTCGGTTCCTATGTAAGTTGGAAAATTAATACTTGAGGAACAAATGTAAGTCTAAGGGAACTCAATCTTGCTAAGATGAACAACTGAATATACTGAATGATTTTGAGCAATAAAAAAAATTCCAGAACACTTTTTAGTAACACCCTGTATAGTTTTCTATATTTTGATAGCCCTTAAGATTCTCTTTAAAATTATACCCAACAAGAGGGTCTAACTCTAATGGTCCCAAAGGTATAGCCCCTAATATGTTATAAACCCTTTATTGGTAACCGGTCGTCAACATATACGTGCTACGTATGATACGTATGTTAACTGAACAAGTAGATGGAAGAAATGTTATAGGAAATAATATCAGTGTTTTATGACATTTATAAGACAGTGTTCCTGCAATTTAATAAATCTTGATATCAGTGGCAGGTCCAAATGATAATTTTGGCAGAGGTTCAAACGCATAATTTTATTCAGAAATTCAGTTTTTAAACTATAAGTCTGAAATTTCGCTTGCGGATAGTACCTTCTATTTCGCTTCCAATTAAATTAGTTCAGAGTCTTCAATTGTTGCCATGCGACGCGACATTGCCACTTCTCAAATTACAATTTATCATAATTACAGCGCGTTTGTTGTTTGGCAAATTATGTCGTAAATTGTTTCGAAACCTGTCGTAATTATTTTTAAATTTCTTGTATCGACAGTTTCTCTAATATTTTAGCAACTAAGCGAATTAACAAAAGCACACGATTAAACATAGAAGTAACTTGACCTTGAAACAAATTTACGCTATGGTAAATTGCCTGTGAAAGTTGAGAATATGAAATTTTGGGAATATGAGGACTATAGGACTTTAATTTTCCCAATATAAACATTTGAATACACTGAATCGATTTTGACTCAATAAAATAATTTCAAGTGACTCCGGACCGGTCGGTTTATGGATTGGCGAATTTGTGCGTAGGCAAATAAAAAATTCCAAGGCGTACGAAGCACGTCAGACTGCTCTGTTAGAAAATGTCCAAAAGTGAGTCGAGAGCGGCCGCAGGCCGCTGCAAAGCGGATTCCGGAGCTGTAAGCGCTGCAGGCAAATATGGAGAAAAGTTAGTCACGAGCGGCGGTAGGCCGCTGCACAACGGACAATGAAGCTGTCCGCAGCATAGGCAAGTACGAGAATCGGGGGATTCAAATTTAGGCGATTTATGGGTTGGGCAATGTATAGGGTATGTGATTTATACGTCAAACTAGATTGATTTAATTTACCGTAAACAACTATTGTGCTAATACAAATTAGTAGACGAGTTATAAAGTGACAGTTAAAATTAAAACGGTCAACTTTTGTTTTATGAGAAATATAATAAAACGAGTTACTTCCAGTATATGAAAGATGGGGTCGCGATCAAGTCCAAGAATGTTTAAAATAACAAACCTAAGTTATGCCCAAACCCCTATATTTAATTTGTGCAGCTGTTTATTCCGATTTTAAACTAGTGTTGTTATCTTGCTTTCAGTTGCAATTCCAATTCTGCTTTCAGCAGAGCTGGAATTGATTTCTGTTTTTCTAGTTGCTGAATTGTTTATTACTATATATATAGATTTTGTTGTATTAAGAAATTAGCGTTTAAGATGTTGATCAAAGTATCAAGTTTCTTGAAAAATTTGTAGCTGTAATTGATAATATTGTAAAATAGGGCGTTAAATCCTAAATGAAATAACAGAATGTCAAACTTGAGCAAAATACATGAAATTGTTTAACCGTGTGAATATCAGTTTGAGTTTAAGACATTGCAGACCTAGCACCATAAATATGTAACATTAAGTGTATTACACATGATGTTTTTAACTACCAAATGCACTTACGTTATTTTATGAAAATAATTAAATTTTCATTTGATTTCAGTTACATTTTTCGTTGATAATAAGCAAATGGCCCCATTATTAAATTATCGTCAAATTATAATAGATCCGACAGCATGCGACAGATCCGACAGGTACTTATTATTTTTCGTTTTATTCAATGCTCTAGAAATGGGTGCTTTTCAGCTGTATACATAATATAACAGTTGCAAAAAATATGTTCATGAACGCTTGTTTGTTATTAACAAGTATGACAAATTTACATACGGAAGTCATTAATTTGAAATGCAATTTATATTCAATTACACATTGTTTTTTGAACATCAAATGTTACCTTACCTTCTGTTAGCATTTGAATCTCGTCTATTTTATATTTCCATGTAGACTACATCTTTTAAAATGTATTGAATCGCTTTAAATTAGTATGTCCTCTTATTTAAATAAATAATATATTATAATACCTAATTTGAATTAATTTAATAATTATTTATAAAATTACTTTATTAATTTTGAATTAATTAATAAAAAAATTTAAATATCTAATATTATATTGTAAAAAATCAGTCAACTGTCGTTACAAGTATACAAGTTTTCTGACTGAACATAGACAAAATTTCTGGTGACTGGTGATTTAATTAAATTTTAAGATATGACATTATTCCCATATAACTGAAAACAAGTCAAATATTACTAAAATTCATGAAGAACATTTATTGCATTATCTGATGATGTACATTAAGTAATGTTATTGTAACTTCCATTATAAAAAAATTATATTGTTCGAAAAATAATAATGTTCCCGAAACTTGATTTTGTATCAAACTTGGACATTAAATTTAGAAGTACTTAAAGTAATAGAACATATTAATAGTTCAAAATGAAATATAATATTTCTGAAATCGTCAAATAATTTATGTTACCATTTTTTGGCAATTTACTTGATTTGTTTGTTATAAAAAATTTGGATAAATTTTTCAAAATAATAATAGATGAGTGCGTGACATTTTACTTTATTTTGGAACAGGTTCGTAAAATATAATTATTCATTTTGGGATTTGTTCGGTGCACCTGTATCTAAAAATATCTGAGACCTAAAAATATCTGAAATAATACAAGTTTTTTGTAGAAATAGTAATAGAACACCTGTACTTTGGAGCTAGTAGACAAATAACAGAAAGCTTAGCAGCACCGCACCACAGTGAGACGTCGCTCAGTTGAAGGTGATTTTCACGGTGTTCGTCGCACATGATGACCCTAGCCAGACTGAGCAGAAGCCGTACTAGCTCAAAATTTGAGGTGCTTCTTGACAGCATCAGCTAGAAACGTAAAAGTAAGCGATGAAATACAGATAGTTTTTAATGAAAGGAAATGAGATCAGGAGTTTCTGGAAACACGCTCATTTCTTTCCATTAAAACTATTCATTTCATTACTTATTTTTAGGTCTCTAGCTTTTACTTACTAATTTTTCGAAACTTCAAGACCAGGTCAAATAGCTCTAAGCATTTCGTGCTGTTTCCAGAAGCTCCACGCCGATGATAAACATTAGTTTGGATACATCACTAATAAAAAGAGTTTTACTGTATTACAGAGGCCACTTGAGTGTTGAACTTCCTAATAATAAAAGTAAGCCTAGGTAAAGCGTCGAAATGTCTACAGCTCAAATATAAGTTACTATCTTAACGCTTTAAGCCGGGAGCACGATATTGTCACGCGCGCATTAATTTTATATGCATCGGCGGATTATTCATTTTTATTTTATATTCTTTTTAAGATTTATTATTTATTTTATTTTATTTTCATTTGTTATCTATTTATTATTTTTTATATATATATATTTCATTTGTTTATTACTTTTATTTTTTTTTAATACTTTTTAAAGATATTACTTATTGTATTTTTATTCTATTTCATTTTTATTATCAAATTGTTTGTTACTATTTTCATTTTTGTTTTTAATTTTTTTACTTTCAATAACATAGCTGCTGCTTGGGCAATTATATTGCCGCCAGTAGGGTAGGGCTTTGAAAATTTAAATATCAGGTTGAAGAGTTAAATATTTATTGTCTTGTTTGAAAATCTCAAACACATTAATTTTTCAATTTTGTCATATAAAAGTTCACTTTTCGTATATTTCACACTTAACTTATCAACGAATTAAAAACATGATTATTTTTGTTTAAACTTATTGTATGCTAACTTATTGTATGTAAAACTTATTGTATTTATTTTCGTAAACGGATTGAATAAATATATCATTGTATTTTATAATTTTGTGAGCTATAATTACCCGATTTAGGCGAGAACTATAAATTAACTTACATTAAAAAAAATTGATTCTTATATTTTAGATGCTTCCATATTATTGGATAAGTTAAATCCTTAAAGTAGAATATAGTTTTCAATACAAACCCACCCCACAATCCTGTCATAGAAAACAACGTGACAAAAGAGGTGGAGACAAGCCAGGTCCATTTTTCCCAAATTTGTGGCAATTTCATATCTTAGACAAACCAAATATTTTATTTCAAATTATTGTGAAATAATATATTTTTTGGAGGTTCATCAGGAAGACAAGAATGGTGGAGATGTTATCCACGTATTTCTTGTAAATTTCTTGAATCACGGTAACCAATATCAACTGATCACTTGTCTGAGTATATTATTGCAGAATTATTTATTTAATCCCTCATAAAATAAAAAAAATATATTTAATTTCACGTTTACCCAAAATACATCAACTATTATAAATTTTCTCATGATAAGCAGCCTGTATTATCGAAGACGGCCTTAAAGGGTTGAAACTAATTTAACCTAGTGGTTTACAACCGCTGTTTCGTTGAACACTTGTGGTTATCAGGTTAGAGAAAGCGTTGAAGAAGAGAAGCTTTTGTTACAGAAGTTCTTAGCACAAAAAGAGGAAGATTTGATTATATTTTCATCAGATGGTACACTAAAAATGAAATTTAGCAAAATTACGGTTTGGGAATTTTGCATTTAGGTTCAAACTGTGTTCAAAACTATTAAATCTAACGTAATCTAAGGTAACTTAATCTAATCGAGTCTAGCAGCTGGTTGGTTGATTTGTTGGTTGGTTGTTTGGTGGTTCTTGTTTGAACAAATTCGAATTTTGGACATCGTAGCATTTCCAGGGCATGCATGCGCAGATATAACTGAAAGTTGATACACAGGTGAACGTTAATAAGAATTACAGACTGCGTATAGAATTTTTAGTGCACGTAAACATATTTGTGTAATAATGCTTGTATGAATTTAGTCGCTTGTAGTTATTCGACAAGTAGAATCAAATCAGTTTAGTAGAGACATGTAGGTGAAATTATTAACTTTATAAAGTTTTGAAAATCGTACACAATAATTAAAAATACAAAATTTTGAAGTTTAATTCGTCTACACAGATTTATAATTTAAGCAAGTGCATTTTCGGCCGCACTTTGCATTTTCAAGCTACAATAACTTACATGGCAAAATTAATAAACGTTGAAAGATTTCTAAACCATCGTTCGATATTGAAAATTGGAAATATAATTTACCATAATAGTTGAGTGTACTTGGTATAGCTCGCGGTCTTAATTGTGACAATGAAATTCGTTACAGATTAATTTTGCGAAACTAGCGAAAGTCATATTTTAGTAATAAAATGAAAAGTCATCAAAGTTACCAGAATATCACCAAATAATTTTGAAATCAAAGTATACGGTGAACCATTTAGACTCAAATATTAAAATTATATACAACAATATGAAAACTCATTTCAAAAACTAGAAAAGTTATTAAAAATGGAACAAACTATGAAATACGTCATGTTGTGGAACACACACGGTGTAGATAAGATGTTGAGACAATGTTTGCGTTCTATTACACATCGTCTCTCGTAGTTTGTTACATTTTTAATAATATTTTTTGTTTGTGAAATAAGTTTTCCTATTGTTGGATATAATAAGAATATTTGAATCTAAATAAGACACCCTAAACTTTGTATTCATAATTATCTTGTGATAGTTTGGTAATTTTGGTGCATCTTCTTTTTATTACTAAAATAGGAGTTCCGCTAACTATACAAAATAAAAATGTAACGAACTTCTGTGTTAGCTTTAAGACCACTGTGTAGTACACTCAGCAATTAAGGTAAATTATATTTCCAGTTTCTAATATCTTACCATTTCCTTAAATTAAAGAAATCTATCTAAAGGAAGATAACCTCCAAATTTTGTATAGTCAAATTATTATTTTATTCATTACTCAGACTAGAGAAATGATTACAATCAATCAGTAATAAATTAATTTAGTACTCATAATCATTTACTCATAATCATTTTATCGAACTGTTTAAAATAAGGCAGCGAGCATTGGTAATAATTTTATACGTAGCTGAACGGTTTGTGCTTATCTATCTTTTATCAGAATAAAGTTGTGAATTCCTTTTTAAATGGTTAAAATGCATTGAATCATTATTTATCGACCCTAAATTCATTGAGACATTGTACTAATATGTTCTTCATTCATAATAGAATTTTTAAAACTGATTGATACTTTTATTTCTTTATTAGTTTTATCTTTAATTGCATTACGCAGCGGTTATGAATTTAATTCTTAAAATATGAAACTTGTTTTTTCAAGCTATTTAACAGTTTCAAATAGGCAAGGGTCTTATATTTAGCAGATCTTAGGCACAGCGTCTAACTATTTTTCCCTAAATAAAGATTAGGGGAATGTTTCATAATTACGCCCACCTTCTAAACCATTGATTAATAAAATTCCGATAGCTCTACCACCGTTTAAATTCAATTGTTTAGAATATTTTCTGATCTCAAAGTTTTGTGAAACCTAATTTTGTGTCTCACCTATTTTTAACCGCGAAAATATTCTAATTTAATATCTATGCTGTAACATAAAAAGGGCCCATCTGTATTGGTTCGTAAGGGCATATCTGAACTTAAAGGTCATAGGGGAATAAAGTACTATAGGTAATGAACGAAGGGCTAAACTAAATTCTGTACAAGCAAAAGGGCCAATCTATATCTACCTAACTACAGCCAAGCTTCATAATTGTATAAAAATAAGATTGGCAACATTGTATAAAAATCAGAGCCATATCATCAAATTGAGAAATACTGTTTGATCAAAACGCGTCATGTATGTTTATTTACTCTTTCGTGTGTATTTCTTAATTTATTTGTATGAATGGTATATTGTTCTTCATAAACGAGCCTAATTCAAAATGTATGCAAATAATGAGTAAATTAATGAAAATGAATTTCTATGTACAGAATAGTCGTCAATTTAAAGAATTTAAAATCAAGCGATGTATTTTTAGTTAAACAATCAAACATATTAATTGTATTTGAAAATTTAGAGTACAGGTAATTATCTTTTTGGGTAATTATCTTGACTAACTCGATTTTAAATAAAAATTTTATTTTAGAAACAGACAAGATCTGTGATGTCAATATAAGTAAAATATAAAAAGATTTATAATTCCGTGCCCTAGTTTGGTTTTGTTTTAAACTATAGTCACAATATTAAATACAAATTAGTACAAAAGAGACTTTTATAATGGTTATAATAAGGCAAGGTTTACTTATTATTCCAATTTTAAATAAAATTAATACATTTAAAAATCATTAATTTAAACTTCTATACGCCAAGATGAAGCGTTATAAAGACGTTATATAAAAATAATACGACTTAGATTTAATCTAAGTGTAAATAAATTATAAGACTATGTTTACCTAACTGAATCTGACGTAACCATCGTCCCTGCGTATTCTCTTTATATATAAACGGCCATAGCCAGCGGCTTGCAGGTGTTGGTATGACTCACTTTCTATAAAAATTCAGAAGCTATATGCATCATATTGCTATTCGGAATATATTCGGAATATGTCGGGAATAGGTATGAAAAAAAACTCTTATGCAAAAGTTCAAACCAATCACTGAAACATTTATTCCAGTCGGAAGTTGGCATTCTTAAAATGTGTGACTTGAATGAAAATTGCTTCTTCAGGGATGGAAAAATGTGACCACACATTTTATTTTTGATGGCGAGAAACGTAGAGAAGTCGTTTGACGCCAAATCAGCATCATTGGCTGGATTAGTCATTCATTTAATGTTTTTAATTTGCAAATAATCGACGGTTGCGTGTGCGGTATGAGGTATAGCATTATCCTGGTAAAGAATTATTGCACGTTTAGGGTTGTTGATGTAATATAGAGGTTTTGAGTGTTCATGATTGAATTTTGTCAGCATTGCTTTTGACTTTTAACACGATCATCTTTTTGAGTAGCCTTTTTGAAGGCGGTCATTTAAATATTTTTTTTAGACTTAATTTTTTCGACGAGATATTTTGTCTGTTACAATAGCCGGTCTCAAGTAAATCGATCGCGATATTTACAAAACAAGAAACTCCCTGTATATATGTAAGTTCGTAATTTTAGAACAAAATGTTTCAAATAAAATTTACCGAACTATCCTGGCCTATATAATAAAGATTGATTAATTGTCCTATCCTTTATTGTTCCTGAAATATACTACTTGCGCTCTATACACCTTGCAGGGATGCCACTACTTACATTCGACGCATGTTGCAATATACTATATGCGAGCGAAATTTCAGTGTTCTAATTCTAAAGCTGAATTTCTCAATAAAAAAATTGATGTATTCAACTCAGAAAGCAGTTTGTATGTCTCATATAACGTAAAATAACTTTTCCTGTAATTTTCCTTATATGAGCTATTACATAGCGGTGCATGTAACTCATTACATGGATATAATATGATTGTTGAATGTGGGTTGAAATTTTAAGTTTTGAAGCCTCTTATCTTTGAAATGTTTGGCATTAGACCATCATATACAGAATCAGTTTAAATAGTATTACAAGGGCTACCAAAGTATAAAAAATATACAGGGGTTTACTAAAGAGTTTTTGAAAACGAATTTTATTGCTCAAAATCAGATAAGTATATTCAGTTGCTTACATTGGCAGAATTGAGAACCGTTTGCCTAGTTTCTGAGAAAATAGACACAATACTGTGCAAAACAAAACCAAACTGTATATATGTCAAATTGTGATTTTATTTAAAAAAATTTCAAATAAACTCGAAGGGCTTTTATATAGTTTATAAAATAAAGTTTATGGGAATGACCTACCTTTCATAGTTCCTCAGATATTTCAACAAGTGTGTTGAAATTCAAACGTGGCAACACAGCTCCTATACAATTTGGCTACAAAAAACTTCTTTTACTCGACGTTTCATATAAGGTGCTAAATGTGAGCAAAACTTCAGCCTTCTAGCTTGAATACGACATTTTTGAAGAAAGAAAAATTACTCCTGATATTGGATTTATAAAAGAAATGAACAAACAATTCTGCGGATTCATAGCCTACAACTGTCAACCAAATTTCATCCAGATCGGTCCCATAGGGAAGGAGAAATTCTTGAACATGCATCCGTACCTACTTGCGCACCTGCACCGAAAGATCGAGATTTCTTTTAATTTTTTGAACCAGAAAATTTTATTTAGGTAAAAAGTCTTACATGGAAAATTGTTCCTTATGCCCCCCCCCCTCCCTCCACCTACACATCAATTGCTTATTGCAGTAATTTGCATACAAGAGACTCAGGACATGAATCATATATCTTTCATATAGATGTTACTATATCTATTTTTCCATATAGTTATGTAATACCTATGGGTATTACATACCCTGTCCACCATATTGGATACATATTATCTATAGGAAATTGGATACCTATAGGGATACCTATAGGTATTACATACCTATATGGTATTTGAAAGATAATTAAAAGTCTTCATCTTTATTAGTTCCATTGTTTATACTTTGTATACTTCGAATACTCATAAGTCATGCTGAATAAATTCTAGAAAATTGTAACAAAGCATTTTACTTAAAATTACTTCAATTACCTAAATTCATGGGATTTGGGAAACCTATATGGAATTGAAATCATCATAAATATAAGCCAATTTACTGCTGGGAAGCTACGATTATATTATGTTTGGTGTGGTATTATATTGCGTAACATACTTGTTACCTATGTTTATTGTATATTGCATTTTCCATATATGATATGTATGACAAATAAATAAAAAATATTATACAATCCGTGTCTAGAAAGAATATATAAACGAATATTATTTCTGCTATCGCTGAAAAATAAGACGTATTATCTTTTAACTACATATCGCCGAGTATTTCAGGCAGTAGTAGGGATATCATTTAGGCAACTAGGTTATTACACTAACGCTATTTGCGCACATCGCAATGAATGAATGGTATAGAGTTTAAAGGTGCGTGCGTGCACATATGTGTATTGTACGCACGCGATATGTGAGTGTGGTTCGTTTCATTACTGTTTTTGCACTGAAATAAGGTGAGACTATAGCGGGTCATAAAGTAATGTGTGATTGGCCACACATAGCCCCGTATAATGGAGCCAAAATCGTATGATGCTTTCGTCCATAACTCAAGGGGTTTTGAAAATAATAATTTAGGTTTCCGACTCTAGTAACAGCACGAGCAACAATATCAGCATCGAATAATAGCAGCAGCCGACAGCAGCAAAAGACGGCGGTGAGAAAAGCCAACAGCAGGTCAGGTGAGAGTAAAGAAAGTTAATTTACTCTTCATCGTTTTAGAGTTTGCATGTATGTTCAACAGCTTTGCTTCACATTCTACATTTCTGTCAACCTAGTTCTTATTTACTGGATCATATAATAATTTCACTGGCTCGCTTTAATCGGGGATAGTTTTAGTTGTTCAGTGAAAGTAACAATAGCCCAAATCGGGGTGTCATTGCGACTAACAATGTTCTCCATTCTGTTTCATACACTAGAGTTTCTAATTCTCTTTCGCTAATCGAGGTCAGATTTACCGGCCCAGGTAAACATAATACTTGCGTTAATCGGGGTGTTATTGCGACTAACAGTAATCTGCCTTCTGTTTCATACATCAGAGTTTCTAATTCTAACTTGCATTAATCGGGGTTAGATTTAGTAGCCCAGGTTAACTTCGGCCAGATACACTTTCGTCAATGGGATGTTATTATTGCATATAATGTTCTCCTTATTGTTACATTCACAGTAGAGGACAATTCTAACTAGCGTTAAGCGGGGTTAGGCTTGATTACCCAGCAAACATAGCACTCCTTTTAAACGGGGTATGTTTGATCTTCTGAATGAACTTTTTAGTTCCTACCTTTTCCGTGATAGATATAGTTCATTTAAATTAACCCGCGCCCTCCCGTTGTGCTGGAAGCTATTGGTACATGCTTTGCACATTACTACTATATTATCATTTTATCACCATACCCCTGTAATGAGTTACATGTACCGCTTTTCTTTTGTTTTGTAATTGTTACTAACATACTTTCCTATTGTTCTATTTATTCTTATTCTTCAGCCTTTATGCTTTCAACTGCTGGATGTGGGCCTCCTATAGATGTCCGTTATGATTCTCATTTTCGACATGTTCATCTTCTCTTCAAGACAATTTTCTGCGATTCCTCGTTGAGCTGCGTCAGCATCGTTTAAATCTGTTCCAACGACGTTGATCTCAGGACTATGTCGTCAAAAAATCGAAGGTGACTCAGAAACTTTCCTTTTACGTTGATTCCCATTTAATTCCAATCAAGATTTTTTAAGTCAGTTTCCAGAGATGACGTGAAACGTTTAGTTAAAATGGTATCCCCTTGATGGACTCCTATTCCATCAGCGGTTCGGCAAAGTATCACACATGACGTTACATCGTGGATATATTTGATCATACGCTTATATCTCGAATAGATCCCATGATTCCGGTGTTTTGTCTTTTTCGACACAATTATTGAACAGAACAGTTACCATTTCGGGCAGTACTGGTCCACTTTCCTTGGTGGCTTCGATCGGTATATTATTGTCATCTGGAACTTTCTTACTTTTCATTTCTTGTAACGAAGCCTGTACTTCATTGATCGTTATATCTGGCATTTCTTCGATCCGATTTTCGTTATCACCGGTCATGTTTGCGTTAGTGCTACAGTGCTACAGGTGGTTTGTGCCGTACCGATGTGAATAAGTCCTCATAGAATTCGCGATATCCAGTATCTTGTTGCGATCTGTATGTATCATTCCGGCTTTATATCTCAATTTAAAAATTTGCCTACTCCAGTTCATCTACTCTGCTCGCAGGACCTTCATTAGGCTTCGATATGGTTTGTGGCCAGTTTTGCATTGTACTGTCGCAGATCACTCTACATTTTCTTGTTGATGGCTTTCGTTATGTCTCAGTATTCCGCATTGTCTCGGTTACCACCTTTCACCATTTCCAGCCTGCCCGCTATCTACCGTTTCTTTGCTGAGTTTCGACTCTGTAATGCATGTAGATCGGCATCTGGTTCCTAGGAAACCTTTCACTGAGTCTACGATTTTCGTGTTGAGCCCATCAATTGTGGTAATTTGTGCATCCACTCCGTTCAGTTCTTTGTCCATCTTTTCTTTGAATTCAGCACTTTCAGGCCTTCTTTCAGGCGATCGCTATCCAGAACGACTTTCTTCCTGATCATTATCTCTCTTTCAGTCCAGATCTTGTGTTCAAGATGATTTTGGTTCGCACCATTTGATGTTCGCTGCCCGTTGTGAATCTATTTATCACAGTGGCATTTTTGACGATCAACTTGCGGTTCGATATGATGAAATCAATCTCGTCCCTTGTTCTGCCATTTTGCCCAAATCCACTTGGCCCAAGCCCACTTCTTTTGAGGCCTACCAAGGAAAAACCAGTTTATTGCGAATATGTTTTGTTGCTAGAGAAAATTTAGTTGGAGTAAAAGTATCTCCTCACACGTTCCTTTGATTGTAACTAAAAGTTCTAATTGATGTTTCTGCAACATCTCTTTTTCCCAATTTGGAATTGAAAGCGCCAATGTGGTCTTTGCGTATGCTTGGATGACTTTTATTCTGTACACGCAATTCACTCGACTCTGTCGGAGATGCTGTTCACGTGAGTTATTCCGTTCGACCAACGTTTGCTGATGAGCAGTACTACACCATGCATTGACATTTGGCTATCACTACCTCGGTAGTACAAAGTGTTTCCTGATTTTAGCCTATCTGTCTCCGGCCCTTTCTAAACGTGTATTTAGAATACTAGCCGAAGACAACCGCCTCAATCGGCTGTTTGCTAACCTAGATTCCCACTGGGGTTCTAATCCAATCTTCCTCAGCGAACTCATAATGAGCTATGTATTGCGCATGTACACTATTTAGAAACTTTGTTTTGTTTTATTTGCACTGCCTAAATATTACTTTGATAGAATAGCTATTGATTATTCGCTAACCGTTATAGTGTGTAATTTATTTTCTTTCACTTTTATTCATCGATATTGAACTGGGCATAAATATTGCTTTCTTTATGTAAATTGTCTAGAAGACAATTATTTTGTAAAATCGTTAATGAAAATCATATCTCCTGCCCACAAGAACATTAACCAGTGGAATACTCATGTTGTCTTAGCTATTCATGTCTTCAGTAAGCCAACGAGGACAAGGATAATACCATAATGAGGTTCCAACGTGCGGTTTCACGTTAAGCTGACCTGACGCCCGAGAATACATATTTCCGTACAGCCAATTTGGGACTGATTCGCGACGGCTGCAGCTAGAGTAGTAAATTGAGTACACGTAACTTCGTGAATTGTTTAAGGGGTAATAACTTGAAGGACAGCGCAATATAAAACAACTTAATTTACAAGAAAAGAATCAATACAATATATAGATATGTGGAAATATGATGATTTCAATCCAATCATTAACTACATGAAAGCAAGAGATAGATAAAAGCAAGAGGATCACATTGTACCTCCTGAGTAAATGGGATATATAAAGAAAACTATAGATAGAAAAAAAGCCACATTCTGTGACCCCTAAGCAGATGGTAGACGAATCGAAATATAGACAGAAAATTTATATGGAACTAGCTGCCGTAAGAAATACGGTACCTCTAAGACTGGCCAACATAGACTCTTGGGTGAATAGGTTAGGACAAGTACTAAATATATTAAAGTCCAATGTAACAAGGGCCCCTAAATTGTGATAAACAATAAACATGTAAGAAAATATATACAGGTGCTAGGACTCATAGCGTAATGGTTAAGTATAGGATTCATAGTTCGATGCAATGTGATCTTACGCCTATATTTGGAATAATAAAAGGTGCTAATAACAGCTGAAATTCTCTGCTAGAATTACTTGTCCACCTTGCCTCAATTTTTACAACTAATTATTAAAATACCATTTCAATTTTCGAAATATCACCTACTTACTTAAAAATTCGTCTTACTGCGTAAAAGAAAATACTCCTTAAATATCTTTATATATCGTGTTGGTATGTACTCTAATACTGGAGATGATCCACATATGTTAAAGTGTAGATGTTACTTTCGCGATATTTAGGATGGTCCGATTCTTGCCACATCTGTGGTTGACATGCCGACCAATCTTGATCTCCATAGCTTGACATTTCTAACTGTTTCAAAAATTCAACAATTTTACGATTTTAAAAATGCAATTGATTTTGCATCAAAGAGTTTGTATTAGATTTTGCATTAAAAATGGATTCAAGGATGAAGAGAAATTGGAAACATTTTGAGACTTTTCGGAAACGATACTCTAGCGAAAACTCAGGTTTATGTATGGCACTAACGCTTCAGAAGACGTCGTGAGTCGGTCTAGAATGACAAACGTACTGGGAGTCCGTCAATATCGAAGACCGACGAGAACATCAATAAAATCACAGAAATGACTTCCGAAAATCGCCCGTCAGAGAGCTGGTAGAGGACTTGACCATTGCTTATAGATCCGTTTTAGACATTTTGGATAATGCTTGAACTTCAAACGTATTGCTGCTATGCTGGCACCAATAGGTTGAATTTCACGCAACGTTATTATTGGACACAAGCCATGGGTTTGTAAGAATCAGACGCAATCCAGGAACAAAGCATACCAAAATCTAAACAGCACCTCGATTTCTCCCAAGAAGAAGACAATGCTGACAGTTTTTATGGATTACTATAGTGTTGTAAATCATAAATTCGAGAGGTCAGAAAGTAGAAAGGTAGATTTGTGGGCAAACAAGTCATGGATATTACGTCACGATAACGAACCGTCGCAGAATGTCTTTCTTATCATCAACGTTTTGCCAAGAACGGAATGAGTACCATCTAATACCCACCAAATTTGGATTCCTGCTACTTCTGTCCGTTTGATCGACTCAGAAAGCTTGTAATCAGTCAGAGACAATAGGTGCCGTAAACAAATAAATATTTTTTTTATGTCGGACATTTTTTTTTATTTCACTTTTATGGAAATAGAACTGGGTCAATAATTGCCATCACCAAAGATAATTTGTTTTTTAAATTATAATTTGTGATATTTCATGTCTGATAATGTATGATGGGTCTTGGTTTGTTGAATACTGAATTTGAATCTTATGAATCGCGAACCAGTTCCGTAAACACGTTAAATTGGTTTCAATACTAATACCATGATATAATTAAAAATAACCCCAACTTAAACACGGAAAGGATGACTTTGACCGGTCCAACGATGAAAATTCAGTGTACAAGAAATATGGAGGCGTAGTAGTTCTCACGAGACCAAAAGGTAGAGAATTTTAATCATAATTTATTTCATATGTGTTTCATCAGATTTAGACATGACTTATGATGTTGTTCACAAAAGTTTTTAACTTTATAATGGGCCTAGTTCCTAAAAACGTTCGCTAATACGAATTTTGAAATAAACGTGGATGAAGGTCATTTGTTTCATATAATTTAATTGTAATGGTCCACGACACCTTAGATATTTTAATTAAAAATAATTAGTCGTGCATTGAAAATTAATACCTCCTCATCAATATAATAAAATAAAATATTATTTGCATTCCATTCTTACGTGCTAATTAAATTACTAAACATGGAGTTCAAGTTTGGCTAATAGGTTCCCACATTATTTATAAAATTATTTTTCTTACAGAAATTGTTATTCTTACCCTCACAAACTTAGTTTAGATCTTGCATCGTTATCTCACTATATTTTAATTTATCTCAATAAGGAAACTTATTTTCTAATCAATTTAATTTACTTTGATCGAAGAATTTAGCTTAACAAAATAATTTGTTGTTATCCAACAATGTACTCTACCATGCCCCATATATAACTGTCCATACTAATTTCACAATGTAATTTATTCATGATGTTATATGGAATTAATTATAATTTAATTTAATTCCTGATTTTATTTTCAATACACTGACTAACACGGATTCATTCTGCAACTAATAATTGCTTATTACTGACTATCCCTTCCCGTGAAAGTTCATCTAATCATTAATTCAGCATCATCCCACCATACGATTCATTTCTTAGCACACCTTCTACGTCTGACATATACAAGTTGAACAAGTGTCTACTTACAGGGCTCATTGACTCACTTCTCTTTCAATCTGAAATCATTCTGATACATTTTCTTAACTTTCGCTCTATCGTTCGTTCATACCATATCTATTTTTATGGTATGAACGTATGAAGTGAAGGTCTAAAAAAATAAGTTAATTTACAAAAATTATTTCACATAATTATAATAATTCAAAATTACGGCGGAAACGCCTCCACCATATCTGTGTTGGTGTTGATCGTTTAAAACTAAATATTTTTAGAAATATAAAAAAATAATTTTCAAAATTTTCAAAAGTATAAAATTACAACTAATTCTGCAAAAAAAATACCCATCCACTATATCTAGATTGGAACTAATTATTCAACAAAAAATAATTTATTTTAGAAAAACAATACCCTTAGTGCCTCCTGCATATCTGCTACGTGTATACCTTATGACAGTTGGGATGAATATTTTACTTATTCAATAAATTTATTAAGTTCACGTCAACTGATTGTACACATACATATCCATTCGACTTTATAAATGTGGTATGAGTAATTTTAAAGAATCATTTGTTTCCTTTAGGTGAATTTAATTTTTAAATGCCTCCAACATTTCTATGTTGGTGTTGAGCGCTCAAAGAAAAATTCCTTTGGAAATATAAAAAACAAATCTGGCGAAATTTCCACAAGTACAGAATTATAACAAATTCTACAAGAAAAATGACGCGTTCGCTTCTTGCATATCTGGATTGAAAGTGAAAATTCAACAAACAACGTTATTAGACACTAACTTGAAGAAAAATAAATCATTTGGCCAATGGTGTAAAACTATGACGTAAAATTATGATAAAAGCAACCCTTAGCGCCTCCATCACATTTAGCGCCTCCATTACTTTTAAATTCTGTGACAGTTTATTGAGATGGATTTTGTACCTGATAAAGAAATTTGTAAAGTTCTCGTCAAATGATTAAATACATACCCACCCGATTATATAAATGGAATGGAAAATAATATTAGTAAAATATTTAATTGGTGCATGTAGATTTAATTTGGAAACGCCTCCAATATTTCTGAGTTGGTGTTAAGCGCTCAAAAAATAAATTCTTTTAGAAACATTAAAAAAAATGTTTTACAAAATTTTGAAAATTGAGAAATGATGATATATTCTGTAAAAAAAACGACCCGTTCACCTGGACTATATCTGAGTTGTAGCTAAATATTCAACAAAAAATAATTTATTAGACAATAACTTGAATAACAAACAATTCTTGGATAAGGACGTAAAATTATGAAGAATTTTATAGAAACACAACCATTAGTGCCTCCACTATATCTATCACGTGAAATCTCTGTGACAGTTTAATGGAATGGATTTTCTACTTGATAAATAAATTTATAAAGTTTACGTCACCTCACGAAACCCACACCCATCCTACTATGTATATAAATTGGATTGAAATACCTTTAGTGAATATAT